>JAANBB010000214.1:0-66344 GCA_014621425.1 Cylindrodendrum hubeiense | reverse complement strand
GGGCCGGGATTGGGAACCTGGCTGGGACTCTGGGAGGCGACGTTGGACGGTTGGACCGTCGGACGAGGTTGTGTGGGGCGAGGCCACGGCTGTCGACCGCTTCCGTCACGGCTATTCGACGCCGACGACACGGGCTGTGTGCGACCAGGTGCCGCCCTGCATGCGCGTATCAAGTATATCTCGGCCGCCGGGGGCGTCGGCGAGAGGTTGAGGCGTCGATTCTGCACTTTCGAGGGCACGCCAGCTAATCGTCGACGACTCCTGCGGCAGGATCTGGCCTTGGTTGGAGGGACTGTGGCGTGCCACGTCTCGGCCTGGGGGTACCGATAGTTATATTTGATGGGGGAGCCCGACAACTATGACGACGACGGCCAGTAATAGACTGGGATCGTGCCAGGGCGGCGCGGCTAGAGTGAGACAAGCGGCTCTCAATCTTGTGCGAGTGTGCGTCCAAGGATACCGTAATTGCAGTTGGCCGACGCTATCGCTGGTCTGTCGTGGTGGCGGAAGATGAGGTTGTTCAGTGAGCCGTTGGGAAATTTTCTTCATCCGCCATCAGCGCTAGCCGCCGCCAAAGAGCCAGGGGAGCCAGCCTACAGCACGCGAGTGCCAGGAATGAGAGGCGCCGTAGTATTATTCCTGCCCTGGCTGCAAAGTCGTTTACCGGTAACCATACACAGCCTTACTATGTCCAGTATGTCAACTACGATGGAGCTATTGATTGGCCACAATCTAACCATGGTCACTTGGAAATCTACACAACTACATCAACCATCTTACCATTCAGCCTGAGTCTCCTCGACACCCATGAACAACCGGCAAAAGGTCTGCGAGACTATCAAAAAAGAATTTGAAGGTCACGGTGGGGATCGAACCCACAATCTCCTGATTCGTAGTCAGACGCCTTGCTGGAGAGGTTGTTAGTTACGGACCTCGATCGTTATGTGTCATGGTGATGCTTACCCATTGGGCCACGCGACCGCGCTGTTTGATGGACAACGGCCTCGAAAAGCCCACTCATGTCGTGAGGATTCGCTCCAACCGGTAAGGGCAAAGGAAGAGCAAAAAGAGAAGGTCACGGTGGGGATCGAACCCACAATCTCCTGATTCGTAGTCAGACGCCTTGCTGAATGGATTGTTAGTTGACTGCTTGGTGATCGGTGGTTGATGATATTGCTTACCCATTGGGCCACGCGACCGTGCTGTGGATGGACAACCGCCCCAAATTTTCGAGCTATATTGTAAGAGAGCCTGGGTCCCGGGATAGGGCAAAAAGAGAGGTCACGGTGGGGATCGAACCCACAATCTCCTGATTCGTAGTCAGACGCCTTGCTGAATTGTTTGTTAGTGATTGAATTGATATTCATTGATGGTGAGTGTGCTTACCCATTGGGCCACGCGACCGTGCTGTTCTGGTGGTGAGTTGGCTGTTTTGCAGTCCATATTGTAAGAGCCAAGCATTCCGACGAAGAGACAAAAAGATAGGTCACGGTGGGGATCGAACCCACAATCTCCTGATTCGTAGTCAGACGCCTTGCTAGATGATTGTTAGTTACTGAGATACACTCTGGTAGTTGACTGATGATGCTTACCCATTGGGCCACGCGACCGTGTTGTTCCGATGATTAAATGGCTCGAAATTGTGGTCTATATTGTGGGCATGGCTTTGGCTCAGTGTCGGTGGAGATTTTCCTGGCGTTTAAGTTCGTTGGTGGGGGTTACCACGTGACCAAGTGAATTTGGTACAGGGTAAGTGCTTGCGCGTGTGATGAACCCAACACCATCATCTGTATCGCCTCGAATTATTAATGTATACATATTATCTAAATGGGTTAAGGCAAGAGTTCCGAGTTGTCTGCATGGTTTTTTGGGGGGGTTTTTTTTTGGTTAGATCAATGGCTGATCCGGGCTTTAAACAGTACGTACCTCGGCTACTGATCGGGTCAGCTAAGTAAAACTTGCCTCATCTATGTAAATCGTGAATCTGTGCAACCCAGTTACTCCCGAACCCAATATCACAAAACGTGCAATAAAACTTGTAAATTGGAAGACAAGCGAATATATTACTCGATGCGATTCTACGAATATTTAAATAGCTACGGCATGTTCGACCCGCATATACTCCTGTTTCTAGTTTTCCATCTCCGAAGTCTGCGGATGACTGTGAACCTGAGGAATATCGGTACTCAAATGTTTCCCACCATGGTCAAAAGGACTTCGCCACGGGCTGGGGGTTTGAATTATGGTGAGTTATACTTAAGATAACGACATCGTCGAGGGCGGGGGCTTGCTAGAATTATGGTAGTACATGATATATTGCGGAGTTTCACACAATTAATGTATTGGAGTACACTTAGAGGTTTGCGATGCTCTTCTCTCACCCAGTAGCGGTACTTTACTAAATAAATGATGGAGGCGATATTTGCTGGTTAGTGAGAGAGCCAAAATGAATTGACCAAAATATGCGATAAGTTGGTTACCCTCCAGGTGGCAGTTCATCCCTTCACGTTTTGGATATCTGGTTATATGTGCCACACCTCGGGGAGACATGATTGCCTTTATTGAGTCTCCAATAAGTAATTGATCTGTTAACTATGAGACAGTGATACGACTAGGGAAGACCGGTGATGCAAGTCCTCGAGCAACTGTGTCTTACAGGAGTTACCTTTCTCTCTTGAGCTGATTTAATGTGCTCCAGGACTGACATTCACTGTAACCAATCGAAACGCATTGATATGCGTGGAAATACATTGAACAATCGCATAATATTCAAGTGATACGATGTAAGTTCCGTAAATGAATCAGGTCTAGCCTGCTATATAAGAACCTTTCCTCGGCGTCCTGCTTTAATATGATTCTATCAGACAAATCGTCCTTACATAAACAGGAACGGCATTCAACGAGTTTCGGAACTCTCCAGGGCTAAATGACCCAGGCATCTTCTCTACATTCTACGAAACAACTTAAAAATGATTGAACTGACCACGTTCGTCCGGGAGGACCACACCCACTGGCGCTGCAATCAATCGGTCGATCATGACCCCGGCTGGATTTGTCTCATCACCAACCAAATGATGAACCTTTTCTGCACGGATTGTGGCAAGGCCCGGAATGTCGATGCCGAAGCCCTCAATGATGCTCACGTCAAGATTGGCGAGCTTTTTATTATTGATATGGACGGCACCGAGTGGTGGCAGTATGAAGAAGCGGCAGGAGAATCGCTTGTCAATGGGTACCACTAAGAATGCATGGATTATATATTTATAGTCTTGCATATTCTCTACGTTGTAAAGTCGGGGAGTGGCTGGATCCCATTTCATGTCCGCATCATTGTCCTGCATCATTGTCCAGCATCACGTGACACCGCGGTACCCTTGGCAGGGTTCGGGAATATTAGCGCCAGGGGCTGTCCGACAGCTCCGGGCCATGTGTTTCCAATCTAGCGCGTCCCGTACCGTGGCTCTGTGCATTCCCCATGCTCCATCATCATCGTCATCTCGATTTGTAAGCCCTCTCAGGGACTCACCTCAGCATCCTGTCGCAACGGTCGTAACAGGACATGTCGCCTGTGGCCTCGGGGCTATAACTTTTGTTCCCATCAGGAACTTCCTCTCTCTCTCTTCACCTCTCCGGGCTAGCCCGCCATGAACCTCTCCGTCCTTCGCTTCCACGCCCTTGTGGCGGCGGCCCTATTCGCAACCGTGGCCGTCGCCGAGCACACCAGCAACTGGGCCGTCCTTGTATGCACCTCCCGATTCTGGTTCAACTACCGCCACCTCGCCAATGTCCTCTCCATGTACCGTACCGTCAAGCGACTTGGAATTCCCGACTCCCAGATCATCCTCATGCTCCCCGACGACATGGCCTGCAACCCGCGCAACGCCTTCCCAGGCACCGTCTACAGCAACTCCGATCGCGCTGTTGACCTGTACGGCGACAACATCGAGGTCGATTATCGTGGCTACGAGGTGACCGTGGAGAACTTCATTCGCTTGTTGACCGACCGCGTCGGCGCCGAGATGCCCAGGAGTAAGCGACTCCTTACCGACGACAGAAGCAATATCCTGGTGTATATGACGGGTCATGGTGGAAACGAGTTCCTCAAGTTCCAAGATGCCGAGGAGATTGGCGCATTTGATCTTGCAGATGCTTTTGAGCAGATGTGGGAGAAAAAGAGGTGAGCTGAGCTGCCCCTCCTCGCCTTTACCCATGAACTAACCTTTGCTAGATACCATGAGATACTGTTCATGATCGATACCTGCCAGGCAAACACCATGTACAGCAGGCTTTACTCCCCCAATATAATCGCCACCGGTTCCTCCGAGCTCGACCAGTCTTCCTACTCGCACCACGCCGACAACGATGTCGGCGTCGCTGTCATCGACCGTTACACATACTATAATTTGGAATACCTCGAGACCCAGGTCAAGGACCTGAGCAGCGGCAAGACTGTCGGCGACTTGTTTGACAGCTACGACTACGAGAAGATCCACTCCAACCCTGGCGTTCGTTACGACCTCTTCCCCGGCGGTTCTGATGCCGCTAGAAGCCGTCTGATCACCGACTTCTTCGGCAACGTCCAGAATGTGGAGGTTGACCGCACCAAGAACCTGACTCTTGAGGAGGACATGCTTGAGCTTAGCAAGAAGATTGCTTTGTTACGACAGAAGGAGGCTGAAAATGATGCATCTCAAAAGGATCATGCCAGCGCTCCCGTCGGTGTGCCGACTGAGGCACCCAAGAAGGCCCAGAAGGCAAAGGCTCTCACCGATGATAACTGGTGGACTAAGAAGGTGGTTGGTGCCACCGCCCTCGCCGGATGCGCCCTCCTCTGGGGCGTAGGATCGTTCCTGGAGGCATAAATATTCGAGTATCTCAAGCCACATTTCTTCCTACAAAAATGCATCCTTTGGAGCAATGAAGTGTTGTATTGGGTGGTTCTCCTCACCGAGGGACGGTTATATCAATACGTGCACTGCAACCAATCTTGGTCTTCGATCAAGTGGGAAGCGCATTAACACAATGTCTGGGTAAGCCAGCTTTTGTGATACCAGGACCATCAAGAATTAGAGGACTATCGAATGAGCCCCAGTTGAATCGGGTGAGGCCGCCAAGGACCAAGCCGGACGAACGACTTTAATTCGATGCTGACGGAAGTTGAAAGAACATCCATCATGTTTCCTTGTCTGTTATATACCCATCCTCAAATGTTTTAAAAGATTATGATAAATATACTCCATCTAATTAAATACACAATGAGACAGCCAGCTGTTTGTGCCTTCCAAACTCCTTCGCCCACCAAAGTTGCACCCAGTCGCATTTGGTGTCTTAGTCAGCGCATGTCTCTTTGGTCCGCAACCATTTCTCAGAGTTTGAGATTCACTCGTATTAATATTGCGCCAGCTTCAATCTTCCTCGCACAGGGAATCGGCTTGCTTTTCGGTTAGCATGCATTTGAATTTACGAGCTAGCACCATGTCCCTATGCCTTTCTAAGTAGCTACGCTCTTTCGCGGTTGAAAAGTAACCGAGTTTTCAATATGGATAAATCCAAGGTATGACCGCATCGTCAACACACTGCGAACATTCGAATGTACTATTGCTATGCATTTTATGCATTCAATCACATGCCTCTATCTCTTTTTCTTAGTGGCTGATGCGCTTCTACAACCTTGAGGAATTCGCTGACCTCAAACCCCGCCTCACAGACGCGTCCTCTCAAGACCATCCATCTCAAGTCGCGTCCACTTACAACCCATGCTCTCGCATGGTCTTGCGACGCCGAGTTGGCGATCGCAACCGATGATACTATCTACATCTTCTTGCCGGAGTACCCCAAAGCTAGCGATCGCGATGAGGCTACGGAGGAGGAGCCGCAGCAATTTTCTCTGTCGTTCCGGGCGTCAGGCCTGATCCGACCGGACCCAACGATCAATGCGCAGCTCTGCGCCTTCGCTGGCGTTAGAATTGCGGCCCCCCGTGCGACCGAGGAGAACTGGTTCACGGGCGTGGGCAGTGGGCTCGTCACGAGCTCTGGGGCATCCGTTTGTCAGATCATCAGGTTGGAATGGTCGCCGAAAGGGCTCGGATGCAATCTGCGACCTGTCCTGACTGCCATGTCAACAAACGGGGCTATCATTATACTTGGAGAGCATATTGATCGACAGTCAACGGTGATATCGGGCATGCGCACGCGCGGCTTCAAGGCATGGAAGACATTATGGGGTCTAGGAGCACAACTGCCATTACCGGATGCAAGCGAGGAGGAAGGGTACCGAAACATGAATGAGCGTATTCAAGCCTTCTCATGGGCAAAAGAAATCTCCAGTGGCAGGGCTCTTCTTGCATACTGCAACGATGCCGAAGAGATTGCAATCATGGCCGTACAGCTCTTTTCTCGACCGAAACCTTTAGAGCCGACGACTGAGGAGTCCATGTGGGACATACAAGAACTCGCTCGGTTTGATGGACGAGGACCGCACACAAAAGAGGATGTGAGTTAATCGCTGAGTGAGCTAGTTGTACAGTCTCTGACTTTGCCTAGGCGACAGATATCACGGACCCTGATTTCGTCCCACATGGAAGCGCCTTTTCATTGAAATGGAGTCCTTGGTTCGTTAGCGAGGGAAAGAGAACGGCAATTCTGGCATACTTGGCAAAGAATTATGTCGGCTTTCGTCGGATCACGATCCAAGGCGACTGGATCAAGGGTCAACTCCCCCAAGTGGAAATCGAAGTGGCAGACATGACGACTATCTGCACATTCCTGCCGACTGATGCGATTATCGAGTGGGAGGATAGTGTATGTGAGATTTACATGGACCTTCGAGCATGACTAACAAGGTGCAGATCAACATGGAAGATGACAAGCCACTGGCAAAAGGCGTTATCGGCACGCCCTTTGATGTGAAGCCGTTCCAGGTTTCGCTCTCCGACCCGCCTAAAGAGTGCGAAGAACCACATTACACTTGGGAATGCTCGACTACATATCCCAAAGAAGGAGAAAACTTGTCAAAAAACCCAATCACCGGTATTGATCTTTGCGAAATCATTTGATAGCATGGGCTGACGACTTCGTTTAGGACTCATGATGCATCGATGTTCTCAATCGACCAAAGCTGCAGTCCCATACTATTCGCTTGTTAGACTGTCAGCAACAGCGAGCAACCAGGACTGGTATCAGACCAACCTCCCTGAAACAGGATCAAGTCCACCTCAATGGGCCGGGAAGATTAGAAAACTCACGACGCGGCTCATCTCCCGGGTATCTGCCCTGGAAGGCCTGGATTCTGACTCGGACGAATCCGAAGATGAGTTGATGGAGGAAGACGAGTCAAAGTTGCAGGTACCCCAGTCGCGATTCCGTATCTGGGGCATGGCAGCTTCTCCAGGGGGGGGCTCGACAGCTGTTCTGGTTTCCCAGTACAGCACGCTGCACCCAGAGCGCCGAGCCATTTCCAAGCTAATATTTGGATGGCGGGACGGAACGGAGAATCAAGATGGGACGCAGAGCCAAGCAGTAATGCCATCAGAAGATCTGACAACAGAAGGCCAGCTTTGGGAGTGGATGTACGGAGGTGGAGCTGAGGTGCCTGGGACGACGGTCCTGAATAAGATGAGTGCCGAAGTACGTGAGTCGCCGCTTCGGGAGCAGTTTAAAGAGGTGATTGCGAATCAGCGGTGTGTGTTTTGTGATTCGACGCTTCAGACCGAGGGCTACGAAGTGAAGTGCGAGAACGGACACTCTTTTGGTATGTCTTGCTATGCCATTGCCTATCGCTTCTCTCGGCTGGTTCACTAACTGCATATTAGCCCGATGTGCCTCAACCGATCTAGCCATCATGGGACCCGACATATCACGTATCTGTGCCGTGTGCGAGTTGCGGTGCCTCAAGGTATCGGAACTATTGAAGATAGCAGACGAGTACATTGGTGCTGGAACCCAGGTCGAGTCGTCTGGTGAAGCCTGTGGCGGGTGTGGGGGAAAGTTTGTGGCTTAAACAACTCAAATCAGGCCATCAGGTAGGTACCAGGGTTCTTTTGCACTTAATCGATCTCGGCGGGAGGTACGGAGTACGCAGTACTGGAATACAAAAGATGCTGTCTTCCTTCGGTTGGATCCTGTTCTCTTCACATCCAATGACACCCGGCTGGTTCCAGCCCAGAGCGAACCGCCAGCCCTGCAGCCCCACAACGCCTGCAACAGCGAGATGCGCGCGGCAAACCAGCGAGTAGAAACGGGCGCTGTCAGCCCAGGCAGATGACCCCAGTGCGCCGCAGCACAGCTAAGTGGATGACACAGAGACCTTGGCGGCATTTTGGGCGTTAGGCTTCCCGTTGTTACAAGGGTCCTTGGTGGATGCCAGGGCTCTGGACACCTCCATGGTCCCTGGGTAGGTCGCCCTGTAAACCTCACCCTCTCGTCACTTTCATCTTGGGCCTTGTGAAACTTGCCTCCTTCACCCACACCCCAGCTCCGCGATTATATTCCCTCTTTCTTTCCACCAACGAGACGAGTTTCAGAGGCCTGGTTGTTTGCGCTTTGACCGGTGACGCCGCTGGTAGTCCTCGATATACCAAGCGGCAGGGCGGACCCGCCTGTGTTGGCTCCCTCTGCGCTATCGCCTCCGCCATGCCGGTTACGCGCGCAGATGCCGCCTCAAAGGCGGACAACGCCTTCTTCGAGGAGTATGCGATTCCAATCATACGGGAGTGTGCTGTGCTGGTTGCTGATTGCTGACCTTGCCCTGCCATTGTTGTATAGGTCCCTCGCCTCGAAGCCCTTCGTCTTTGTCATCGGCGAGAATCGCAAAGAGTTCCATGTCCACAAGGAGCTCATTGGGCAGTTGTCTCCCGCGCTCAACGCTCTAGTCAATGGCCAAATGAAGGAGGCGCGCGAGGGTCGCGTCGAATGGTTGGATCTGGATACTGACACCTTTGTGCGCTTCGCAAAGTATGCGTACTCGCGCGACTACACCGAGGCCGAGCCTGAGATCCTGACGCCACCGATACCCGAAATTGACGGGCGTTCCGCGACTGAGCAGCAGGTTTCACAGGGTTCAGAGCGGCAAACAATAGACCTAACGGACCAGCAAGATGAGGAGTCCTCTTCTGATATTGAGGATGATGAAGAGGGCTCGACATCTATGAGCGACGATGATGACGATGAAGATGATGACGAAGACGACGAATCTGAAAACAATTATGAGACCAATCAACTTGAGTACAGCAGTGAGGGCACCGGAATAAGCTCCGATGTTTCGTCCACATTGAGCGACAGCCAAGCCAACCGCGGCTTCAACGAACTCCCATACTCTATCAAATATTACATGGACAGGTTGGATACGAGCCGCAACGCTATGCTCGCCGCAAGCAACCAACCGGTATTGTCTGGCGGTGAAATCCATACCCTCAAACGTCGCCGCCTCGTCGATGCAACCGAATATCGCTCTGTCCCCGACATTCATG
This sequence comes from Cylindrodendrum hubeiense, assembly GCA_014621425.1. NCBI lineage: Eukaryota > Fungi > Ascomycota > Sordariomycetes > Hypocreales > Nectriaceae > Cylindrodendrum > Cylindrodendrum hubeiense. The sequence goes on along the minus strand of JAANBB010000214.1, from coordinate 56,877 downwards.
ACAAGTACGAAGCCATGAAGCACTTCCGGGAGTTTGATATCCCTCGTATCGCGGCTCCCACTGCCTACGCCGTTACTGCCGAGGCTCGCTGGCGGCCCCGACCCAATGTCGACCCGTACGAGTCGTACCGGCCTGTCTTCCTCAGTCACGCCCGTCTTTACGTCCTCGCCGACAAGTACGGCGTCGAAGATCTGAGGGCTCTGACGCTGCAACGCCTGCATCGCGCCCTAGTGCACTTCACCATCTTCCCCGAACGCGTCCCAGACCTCATTGCCCTCATTCATGCAATCTACGATAACACCGTCGAAGAGGACGTGGCCCGCAAGGTGGTCGCCGCCTTCTTCTCCTGCGTCGGCGAGGATGTGAAGGGTTGCGAAGAGTTTCGGGCTGCGCTGCGCTGCGAGGGCGACTTTGCGGATGATTTGTTCCAGCAAATTACGAGACGGTTGAGATGAGAGTCAATGTCAAAAACGAAGCATGGGAGGGAAGCGTGGCGTTTGGGATACGTAATGGATCTTTTTGGGGAAAAGGGCGTGTCAGACGGTTATGCAATGGATTGTTCTCGTCTATGAAAGGAAATGTGGATTCGAATAACGATGAAAAGGGATTTCCCTACGATCACTATGATATCATTGGACAGACTATCTAGATGCTACTTACGCAAAACAGTTTTCGTCAGTCTAGAGCAATGCATCATGATGCCCTACTCGCCCCAGTCCCCAACGGGAATCTTAGTACACTGGGTTCTGTCACAGTAGAAACGCCTATTGATGGGTTGGATGGCATTTGAAATGCTTGCTAATACTCACCAGTGGAATTTCTTATCTGACCTGCGATTTGAAGATTGACGGGAGTTGTTAGAATTCTCACTATCGTTACCAAAAAAAGGAAAACGTCGGGTTGGACTGTCCGGCTCGATTGATGCACGCAACAACAAGGTACAATGGCTTGTCGTCCTTGGATGACTTGAACAACTTGAAATTGGAGCATGAAGAGTTGAAGTAGTAATTGTTACTGTCATTCCCTCAGCATCATGCAGACGAGAACGCGAGGATATGGACAGGAGGGTTCAGTGACGAAGGGAAGAGGACGGAAGATAAATCAAGCTTTTGATGGCTCGGTCATACATGCCCTTGGCGTCTCTACCGCGAGCAGGCCACTTGGCTGCGGCGACTGTGGTGGCCAAGATGACGATGAGGGTTGAAAATGCGGCTTGAAGAAAGAACATGGTGTCTTCGTTGCTGGTGCAAAGAGAGCGAGCCATAGTCTCAAGTGATAGGTACGGTTGTTTAAGAATGGAAAAGGGATTGTCATTTGAGAAGCTCTATGTTTCATAGACGGTGCGTGAGTGGCCGAGACTTCTATGATTGACCCAGCCTCGAGCAGTCGAAGTGAAGCAAACCACACTAGTGTTCTGAAATGGAGGCATGATTGGCATATATATATATATACCACGGAACTCGGCGACTCGATCTCTTTGGACTTTACATGAATCTGTCTACTCACACCTGGTTTAGGTTGGGACATGCGACTCACTTGCTATTAAACTCCAACAGCAGGTCGCAACGCTGCAAGCGAACAAGCAAGAGGATTAAACAACCGGGTACTAATTACAGGCTTGACTCAATAAATTAGATAGCTGGAACATATATTTCTCCTTACTCGAGTTATAAACAGCTCGTATCTGATTTGACTCTGTTGCCAGTTGCCAGTTACCAGTTGCCAGCCGGCTGTCAACAACTGCACCATGCCAATAACAAGAGCGCACCAAACCTGCCACGCGTTTCCTTTGTTTATTTACTCACGCGCAAGCGACTTTATTCGCTACCTACACAAATCACCATCCTTCTGCACACTCTTGCTCTGCGTTGCTCATGATGAGTTCCTTCCCCGTGCCCGTCTGCACTGGACCAGGCCCATCGAAAGACGACTCGTTCCGGAAACTCTTCTCGAACCCCCTCAGACGGCAAACGCCAGTCTTAACCTACGCCGGCTACCGACGAGCCATCGAGCTTTACGGAAACGAGGACTACCTCCGCGGGCAAATCAACACCGACTACTTCGTCAGCTGGGCTGCCTACAACCCGAAACTCCTCCGGGTTTACCAGCGCCGTGCGAACTATGAGGGATACAACATCACCAGCGGATTCGCCAAACCGTACGAAGGACTCTACTTCACGTCGAAACCTCCAGATGCGGGCCGCAAGTTTCAACAGCCACGGTTTCCCACCCCCAACATCCGACCCTCCGACCCTCATCCAGCGACTCCCGCAACGTCCGAGAACTACTCTGGCCGCATCGTCGACACCCATGATTCCCGGGACCAGTTGACCCAACCCGAAGCCATCCCCAACGCCCTCAAGAACATGTCCGGCGCGCGACAGGCCGACGCTGGGGATTTCCCTGCGACTTGCATTGGGGCCGCAGAAATCGCCCTTGTCCTCGCGGAAATGCTCGAAGTCCTGACTACTCCCAACCTTTCCGAAGAGTCGGCAAACCAGTGCCGCCAGAGCGCCAGAGAAGCCCTAGCGGCTCTTGGAGGAAGGAAATGTATGCAGACGTTTGTCGATGTCATGTACTGGAAATTTCCAAAGGATAGCTCTAGCAGCACTCACGAGTTTGGGTCCACCTTACGGGGATAAACGAAACCCATCGACCTGACTGAGGACGACTCATGCTCTGGTTAATTTAGCCTATGAGGCCACCAGATGTGTGGAGTTGCTACTTGAGTTATTTTCCCCATGGCTGCCTGTCCATTGACAAGCCTTGGACTAGACGGGGCAAGGTCGCGAGACATTCGCAGATGTAGATGCCGAACCGCGGTTGCTGTAGGATGATAAAAAGGTAGACGGATAGGTTTGGTAGTGAGCATTTAATGATAATAGTTTCCTGTTTCTTCAAAATTCCCTATTTTAATTGCATAGGTAGGCGCCATCGTCTTCGTTCCAAACAGCACCTAGCCAAATGCCAGGATCAACTTCCTCGATAGAAAGACTCCCAAGTAAATCCGCGGGACACCGTTGTGCCGGCTTATGGGGCCGCGAAACGTCCCTGTCCACCTGGAAATGACATAAAAGGTCAATATGACATGTCGAACGCCTAGCAAGACTAGCAAAAGCAATCAAACAAGAAGCAAAGCACGCAACACGCAATCAGTGGAATCTCATAACTCCTACGGCGTCGTGTATTTTTGTGCTCCGTTGTATCAATAAAAACCTTACAGGAAACATATAGCTAAAAACGAGAAACCCCCCAAGTCCACCCCTTTGTCTCCCCAACGCCAGCCGTGCGTTTGTGTGTGTTTATGCGTGTGTGGATGTGGTTCGTTTGTTTGATCCATGCCTTTCGAGATTGTGCGTGTACTCCGCTTCTCTCGTTGGCGCGCATGGGTGTGGATGAGCGTGTATGTGAGTGATTTCGTGGTATCATTTGCGCCTCCCTCTCTTGCGCCCTAGTATCACCTGTCCTGATAAATAGGAGCCCCCTTTGTCTATTGGCCATTGAACTGCTGCTGCTGTTGCTGCTGCTGCTGCTGTTGCTGAAGTTGCTGCTGCTGTTGAAGTTGCTGCTGCTGCTCCATGCCGGGCAGACCAGACTCGACATTGTGGTAATCGAGGATTTCGGAGTACCTGAGAGGGATGTTAGCTTCACCAATATCCAAAGTACCCTTCAAGTGTTCGAGTGGACTCACATCATGATCTTCCAGGTATCGACAGGGAGATCGGCATCGTTGAAGCTCCAGTCGAACTTCTCCTCGGCGACGGGCTCATCGGTGGGATCGTGGTAGGGAGCAAGGTAGTCGTGGGCCAAAGCCTCGGTAGCGGTTATTCGTGTCTTGGGGTCGAAAACAAGCATGCGCTCAAGGAGATCAATGGCTATAGGAAATAGTTTAGTCGGTGCGCTGGGAATGCTCAGGTTGATAACTTACCCGACTCATCGGCATTCCTGAACTTGTTCTTGAGAGGAATTCGCTCTCGCTTGGGCAGCGACTTGACGAATCGCAGAGTCTAGACCAAAGTTAATTACCCGCCCGCAAATCTGCTTCGATAGCAGTGTCAGGACGACTCACATTCTCGCTCGCAATGGTGTCGATGACATCATCCGGAGGTGTGCCAAGCAGCTCGGTGATGATGGAGAACTGGTTCACATGATCCTTTCCGGGGAAGAGGGGCTTGCCCTCAAGCATCTCGGCGAAAATGCAACCGGCACTCCAGATATCAACCTCAACGTCGTATTTTTGCCAGGTGAGCATGATTTCGGGGGCTCGGTAGTATCGGGTGGAGACGTAACCAGTCATCTGAGGGTCCTGGATTCGAGCGAGACCAAAATCGCAAATCTTGAGATCGCAGTTCTCGTTGACGAGGATGTTGCTGGGCTTGAGGTCGCGGTGGACGACACCAGCCGAGTGCACGTACTTGAGACCCCGCTGCGAGATAAGTTAGCGGGATTTGATGCCCAGCGAGTCGCAGAAGATTAGTGACGAGGATGTTGGGCATACCATGATCTGATACAGGAAGTACTGGATGAACTGCTTCTCGAGAGGTCGAGAGGTCAATAATCGGTGGAGATCGGTGCCGAGAAGCTCTGTCACGAAGTAGCTGCGATGCGATCAGTATATGCGCGGGGAGGCTCGGAAGCCAAGCGAGGTCGGGGCACGTACATGTCCTCGAGGGGGGAGATGAAGATGTCGCTGAGGGAGATAACCTAGTAAAGTGGCAAGGTTAGTGATCGTTATCGAGATGGGGATCGGCTCGAGGCGCTGGTGGGTGGCGGGCGATGCTCACGTTCTCGTGCTTGAGGTGCTTGAGCAGCTTGAGCTCACGATATGTTCGCTTGGCGAGAACGGGGGTGCTGAAGGGCTTCATGATCTTCTTGACGGCGACATTTTGGTTGGTGAGTTGATCTCGGGCAGAGCTGTTGAGCAGGTGTATGGTCAGCGGATGCAGGCAGTCGACAGGGAGAGGGATTGCGTTGACAATGATGTGACGATGGTGAGGGTGGTGGGGAGGACTTACCAGACGAGACCAAAAGCTCCCATGCCAACAGGCTGGAGATCCGAGTACCTGGGGATGAAGTCAGCGACCAAGAAGCGGATGCGCGCGCGCAGACGGAGAGTCGCAGAGGGGCGCCGGGGAGCGAACCGTACCTCGAGGTGATCTCGAATGTGGTGCCAAAGATCTGGGCGCGGACGAACTCGGCCATGGTGAAGGCGGGGTCGGATGGAAGACGGGGCGGGGATGTAGAGGGAGATGGTGAGGGGAAGGGAGGGCGGGAAATGCGCAACAGGACGTTGGCTGCTGGATCGATCGACGGCGTAGGAGGAGATGATGCGTCGGAGTTGGACGAGGGAGATGTAGGAAGAGGAGGTGGAAGAATCGGTCGGTGAAAAGTGATGGACGATTTGGGGGGGTGGTAGCGTTTGGAGGGATGAGGGATGGTGGAGGGGACGACGGGGGACACGCTGGACGATTGAGCGGTTGGCGGGCGATTTGGAGCGGGGGGGGGAGAGGCCGCTGAAAATCGGTCGGGTTCCCACTGGACTGCGCCTGTCACTCTCAGACAGACAGGCGTGCGCAGGGGGATGATCGCGGTCGAGTTTAGGAAGGTCGGGTTCCCTTTTCTTTTTCTTCTCTCTGCGCTGCTGGAGAGTGCCCTGGAGTGGCTCTATCGCTGCTGTGACGTCGTGGGTTTTCCTTTTGTTCCCCCGGGTTGTCTCGCTTTTTTTATTTTATTACCTTTCCGGTCCTCGCGTCGAGTCGGTGCAGTGTGCAGTGAGCAGTGTGTGCAGTGAGAGAGGAGGCGTGCTGTTGTCACGTCCGAGGCATATGCGGGACAGGTGAGGAAGCGTCGGTGCAGGCGGCGGGCGTCGGCGCTGGCGCTGGCGTCTAGCGTAGCGGGTGGTCGTAACGAGAATGTGGCGGAGCCGATATATTACGGCTTGTGCTTTGGTTTTGCCGACTGGAACTGGTCTTGGTTTTTGGTTAGCTGTGTTCTCTATCTTCTATTCTCCATTGGTTCAGTGCAAGACGAGGAACGAGGATTGAAACATGGCCCAGAGACAGGCCGTCGACACACAGGGAGCACGAGATGCCGGCGAGCAGAGGGTATTCGGAAACGAATCCATGCGACGCACCACCCTTGCCGATTTTTTTAGCTTGGGCACTATAATCGGCGGGTGGTTTGGTCAGCGCTCTGCGTGAGTAGACGGCTGCTAGCGAGACCACCTCGCGGTCGTTCAAACTAGCTGCCGTTTCCCCAATTAGACGTTGAAAAGAGGCGAGTTTGTCTGGTGGCTCGGCCTAGTGCTGCTTGCATGTATCCTCGTGCCCATCTGGTCATCTGTGGCCTGTGGCCTTCTGTGGCACTCGTCTGTCTGCGTGGGTTGTACCGAAGGGGGGAAGAGGGGTGGTGCAGTTGGTGACAGTGGTGGTGGCAACATTGAGAGTCGGATGAGACGCTTCACTCACCCTCCCTTGGCTGCGTGGCGGATGTAACGATTGAGCGTCGGAGTGGCAACGCAACAAGGAAAACGATGAAGACTCGAAACCCCAGAGAGAGCAGAGCGAGGCAGAGCGAGGCAGGGCGGAATAAAATATGAAGAGATCGGGGAACCGTACCGGGATGGGAGGGAGTCTTAGTACCGGAGCTGAGAGGGGCGCGTATTCAGATTATCCGTCAATGCAGTCGCAGTGGTCGCAGCGGTTCCTCTTTTTCTCTCTCTAGATTTGTTTGCCCCTTTGTTCGTTCCTCGGATGGGTCTTGGTTTACCCTGTCGTGAAGATCCAGATTTGCGATGTACGTAGTCTCTTATGGAGGGGTGTCGGCTGTAGATGTGGGCTACTGTAGATGTGGGCTGTGGATGTGGGTTCGCGCAAGGCAGTGGTGGGTGAGCTTGGAGGAGCTTGGATGAGCTTCGACTTCGACAAAGGGTGATGATAAAGAAGAGAAAAAGAGGGGGAAGCTTTCTGGAACGGAATCAAGGCTTGGGCAGCATCTCTGACTTATGCATGTAGGTCGTCGTCCCATCCCGCGTTGATTTGGAGGGGGAGGGGATGGGTGCAATGCATAGTCGGCATGCCTCTCCCACCCCTCCTTGTTGTCGTGCGTCTGAAGTCGGCGTGAACGGAAATGCAGTGTTTCGAGATCCAATTGGAGCTTCGAGAGCTATCCGAGTCTCTAGCACGAGCTACGTAGGTGGCCGTTTCCCGTGGCAGTTCCCAGTGACGATGCCATGCCGGTTTCCGTCTTCTCGAGTTGACTTTTCCCGTCCCTCCATCACCATTCACCACGGCACTAGACGCCCATCTGTGCCAACTAGATGTTGGAGATGGCAATGCCCTCTACCGCCATAATGGGCATCATCGCGGTAACCCCAGGCCCCTGATTAGCCCCCGTATCCAGGAATGCACAGTACCATTGCCGCCTCGAAAACCTGGAAGCCCTCGTCTCACATTTCGCCATGACGCCGCGCATGCCAACCCCCAAAACGCCCGCCCCTCCATGACGTCATAGACACGACCCCCCTCCCCTGAAGAGCCAGACGAGACAAGACGCCTCAGGGAGTGCACGGCCCCTAACGGCCCGCCCCTGCACTGCACAGCTTCTGTCCCTGTCTGCTTTCTAATGGTAAGACGTACTGGGTTGACTGGGTAGGTAGGTACACTCACTACCTACCTTACCTCAAGGTACCTTGCCAATTACGGGGCGGTTTATACGGCATCTCCTCTGTCAAGGAGCCCCTGATGCCAGCCAGTACCTTGTATGACTTGTTCCGAGCATCGGGCTCACAGTGAGAAATCGGGCGACGTCCCTTTACCCTCCTCGGCCCCTCTGCCCCTCTGCCCCTCTGCCCCAGTCAGTCCCACAGCGGCTCGTTGCTCGTCGGCGACACACAAGACACTACGCCAGCACTTAGGTTAATTGCCTCTTGGTCAGCTAGCTGCGTTCGTTTCTTTTTCCATCCCTGGGCCATTTTTCCCATCCCATGCCCCATGCCCCATCCCATGCATGCATGCGTCTTTTTGCCCTAAACTCCCCTGTTGCTGTCATCGTTGCACTTTTCAACCCCCCAAGTCAACCCCGCCGACGTCATCCTGCATTTCCACCCCAGCCGCCATCAACCCTGATTCCACTTGCTCCGAGTCCCATCCGCCCACGCAAACGTCACTCTCATCTGTCTGCCCCCAACGCCAGCGCACCCGTCAACTGGTCTTGTCCGAGATCCTGCCCAAGGATAGCCTTGACTGGCTGGCTTTGATACCGGAAGACAACCACCACGTAGTGTACATCACTTGCGTACGAAGTACCCGTAGAATGCCTCCAGTTGCAGCATCAACCCCCTATTGACAGACAAGCCTCCCTCGACACAACGCTCTCAAGCTATAGTTTCATAGCAACAAAAATCAACTGAGCTCTCTGAGACACCAGACATCAGATCATGTAGCCCCCATAAACCCTTTCCTCCTGGTCTGCCACCCCGGATCTTAGCTTCGGGCGCCCTGTCGATCAATCCCGTCCTTCTCAACTTTCACTGTCACAGTTACTAGATCGCCCCATGTCATACCCGGAACTTGCCAGATGAAAGGCTTCCAATGGCTAGAAATATCCCGTCTCTCGTTCGAGACCCTTTTGATCGACACCGCCAAAGCTCCCGGGATGAACGCCTCCCGCAGGGCTTGTCTTGTGGTCTTTTAATCAACACCCCCGGGATGCCCCAGCTTGTAGATGCCAGATACTGTCCACCCGCAATATACGGAGTAGAGGTACCAAATTACACACCCGGTACCTCCTTTTGCTACGAAATTCCCATACTATCGTCTGGGCCCTGTCGTCGCCTATTCTAGGTGTTCCCCGTGACATGATATCCACCATCCACCGAAGCATCCCCCTTCGTACACAGCCGCCCGGCGTTTTGTATAGACCGTACCCCTAATGGCACATCCCAAATCAGCCACTATATTCGTCTTTAGGGGACACCCCCCTGTTCTGTGGCACCTAGAAGCAGGAAAGAAGGGGGGTTGTAGTTCACCCCTTGCGCAGCGCGGATCGACCATCTCGAACCTGCAGCGGGGGGACCCTTAAGCCAGCTAGTTCCCTGTAAAGCTGGGGCCTACGGTACAAGAACCCTTATGAGGTCAATATACATAAGATACGGTTTCATCTGGAACATGAATAACTGTCTTCCCTCTCTCACCCCGCAGGAGGCCAACCTTCACGGACCCCATTTCCATCACCTGATCACCTCGCCCACCCACACAACTCATTATGACTAGCTTGCAATACACGGATGTATTCCTCAATTTGTCATGGAGCGAACCATATGCACTCTACATTTCGGTATGTCGTTTCAATCCAACGGAAGGGTTGAGGGTGGTGATACATGAATAGTTGGTTCCAGTTTCGATGCAGCGGGTTTTCAACACCGGACAGGGGTACCAAATGCAACTTCAGCGCGCCGTCAAACATCAGCACTCTTGGTTCTGATCTTATGCGGTTGCTGATTAAGCTGTTCACCTCCCATATATTTTACATGGTTGTCAAAACACGGATGGTCCACGACGCACTTGTCCAACAGCTAGCGGTGGATGAGATCACTCAGACGGGCATTTATTACTACACTCACCCGATAGCATGACGATCCTCATTTGCAGAAGCAAGGAAATCAATTTCCAGTGGCCAGTGTGCCTCATGTTCGTTTCATTATAAAGGTAAACCTAACAACTTCAGTACAGACTTCTTAATGGAAGCTAGTCCTCCGAACCGATGTCAATCTGTCCTAAGTTACCGCCTCTTCCGCCAGCTCCAACCTCGTTTCTACGATTCTATGCCCCGGTGCTCCTTCGCCATCTAATCTTGGACGACGAGCGGTTCCACGTTCCAGATCATATCAGCATACTCATTGATGCAGCGGTCACTGCTGAAGAAGCCCATGCGAGCCACAGCGATGATCGACTTCTTGAGCCATTCCTCTTGGTTTTGATATGCCTCATCCACGAGGTGGTGCGTCTCAATGTAACTATGGAAGTCATCCGAGACCAGGTAGTAGTCGCCATGGTTGCGAACAGCAGCTATCATGGCGCCAAAGTCGTCAGGGGTGCCGAAGGTACCCTTTTCGATCTCCACAAACACCTTCTCCAGGTCGGGATCAATGGCGTGATCCCCATAGTTGTGGGCGTGGCGCAGGTCCTCGACGTCCTCGGCGAGGTTACCGAAGAGGAAGATATTGTTCTCGCCGATTTCGCGAGTGATTTCAATCTATGCCACTTAAGTCTAGTTTCATCGACAGGGTTTAGGGCGACTTACGTTGGCACCATCACAAGTACCGATAATAAGGCCGCCGTTGAGGACGAACTTCATGTTGCTAGTGCCGGATGCCCTAAGCTGTGTGTAAGCATTACGCCCTGATTTTTCGGGGAACCAACTTACTCAGTACCCGCAGTGGAGATGTGTTCGCTTAGATCAGACGCCGGGCAGATAATTTCTGCCTTGCTAACGTTATAGTCGGCGATGAAGATGACCTTGAGGAGGTCGCCAATGTCACTGTCATTGTTCACAATTGCTCCAACACTGTTGATCAGGTGAATAATCTGCTTTGCCATCCAGTATCCTGGAGCAGCTTTGCCTCCGAAGATAGAGACGCGGGGGAGCTGCTTCTTTCTCTCCTCGGGCTTCATGGCCTTCAGGGTGAGGTAGCGGTGGATGACGCCAAAGATGTTGAGCTGCTGACGCTTGTACTCGTGGATACGCTTAACCTGAACATCAAACAGGGCTGCCGGGTTTACAGTGACACCTGTTGAGGCCTTGATATGCTTGGCAAGGCGGACCTTGTTGGCGTACTTGATCTCATACCACTCTTTGCGGAAGTCCTTGTCTTCTGCATATTGCTCAAGGCGGTTCAGGAGAGTCAGGTCCTTGAGGAATTCGTGGCCGCCAACCTTGGATGCAATGAGCTCCGAAAGTCGGGGGTTGGCCTGGTGAAGCCAACGACGTGGAGTGATACCGTTGGTTACGTTGGCGAACTTGTCAGGGCCGTAAATCTCCACAAAGTCCTTGAAGATGGTTGTCTTGATAAGGTCTGAGTGTAGCTCCGCGACACCGTTGACCTTGTGGGATCCGATAATGGCTAAGAAAGCCATCCGCACCATCTTAGGCTGAGATTCTTCAATGATGGAAACACGCTGAAGGATATCTCGGTCTTTCGGGAACGCCTTCTCCACCGTCTGGAGGAAGTAGAGATTGATGTCATAGATAATCTGCAGATGTCTGGGGAGAAGGTGTTGCATTAGACCAACGGGCCACTTCTCCAAAGCCTCTGGAAGGACGGTGTGGTTGGTGTAGCCAAACTAGAAAGTGTCAGAGAATGCATCATGTAACAGCTATGTTGGACTTACGGTGTTGGTGACGATGTCCCACGCCAAATCCCACTCCAAACCCTCAATGTCTAGGAGGATTCGCTGTAACTCGACAATGGCGAGTGTGGGGTGTGTGTCGTTGAGCTGGATAGCTACCTGGTCGGGGAACTCGACCCAAGGGCGACGAGACTTCTTGAAACGACGAACAATGTCGTAGAGAGAGGCAGCAACCCAGAAATATTGTTGCTTCAGACGGAGCTCCTTGCCACGCTCCAGGTTGTCGTTGGGATACAGGACAGCGCTGATGGTCTCGGCTCGCTGCTGGTCGGCAACCGAACTTTCATAGTCTCCATTATTGAACTTTTGGAAGTCAAACTCGCCACCAGAGGCCTTACTGGACCACAATCGAAGGTTGTTGGTGGTGGGCGTGTCATAGCCGGGAATAGGCACGTCGAAGGCAACGGCCTGGACGATCTCGCCTCCCTCCCATTTGGCAACCGTCTTGCCCTCTGAGTTGATGGACTTGGCGACATGTCCGAAGAATTGGATCTAGGGCTTCAAGTTAACTCATATCTCCTATAGCGTAGGTGGATCCATACGTCGACAGTCACATCATGTCTGGGGAACTCCCAAGGGTTGAAATCGAGCCAGTAATCAGGAACCTCGACTTGGTATCCATCGATGATTTCCTGCTTGAAAATTCCGTATCTATATCGGAGACCGTAGCCCCAGGCGGGGTAGTCGAGAGAAGCCAGGCTGTCGAGGAAGCAGGCTGCGAGACGGCCAAGGCCGCCGTTGCCCAGCGCAGCATCGTGTTCCTGCCCAATTATGTCTTCAATACGGAATCCAAGATCGGCGAGACCGGCTAATTGATTTAGTTAGCATTGCTTAAAAGGAACATAGCTGCAGTGAGTGTGTAGCTCACCCTTGGCAGTGTCCTTTTGTCCAACATTGAGCATGGCATTGTCCAAAGCTCGGCCCATCAAGAACTCGAGACTGAGGTAGTAGACACGCTTGGAGTCGCGGTAAGTTTGACGTTGCTGGGTCTTGTTCCAGTCCAGGATCAGACGGTCGCGGAAGGCCAAGCTGGTAGCCGCGTACGCGGCGTTCTCGTCGCAATTGAAGACACTTCGAGCCAATGTGGTTTCAACATGGCGGACGACCTCTTTCTCAAATTCTTCCTTACCACTGAAGGCAGGAGTCTGATTCTTCTTCCATGCCTCGCGCTGGGGTTCGGGGATAGAAGCTATTCGAGGTGGTTAGCATCGCGGCCGAATTGGAGCGCCACTTACACGCCAATGGTGGGGGGATGGTTGCAGCTGAGTGAGATTGGCGCAGCGGGCGATTGCCGGCAATTGACACCCGCCAATTGCTGAGAATCTGAGGGGCAATGGGGTAGGCGATGAGCCTCAACGTACCTTCAACGCTGGTGATCTCGCTAGGGCCGAAGCCGGTCGCGGTTCTGGTGTGCTTGGGGCGAGAGATGCCCGCGGGGCCGACGGCACCCTGGATGTCGACAATCGGGGCGCTTGTAGAGGGACGCCTCCGGCGGATTGGCAGGGGCTGCTGCGCGGAAGCCATATTTCCAGCCTGTTTTTAGGTACTGGTTAGCTATAATGTCAAGGAAACGAAGAATCAGAGCATGAAGAAGGAGGAGCGAAGACTGGAAGCTCAGGAAAGCTTGCGCAGCAGGTGTTAAGTACCACGGCTAGCTCCTGGCTCGGTGAAGGCGAGATCAGATCAGGTCACCCACCGGACTTCGCTACAGGGCTGGTAGAGTACGTCAGATAGCGCGACTCGCCGGGACAGTGAGACCAGGCAAGACGAGACGCACCTTGGGTGGGGGAGCGGGGTCGCGGTGTCGCGGTGTCGAGGAGTTGCAGGGTGCAAGCAAGGTAAGCTCGCAGTAGCTTCGTATGGATGGATGTATGCCCTGCTTCTGCTATACGGCGAGGCAGGACAGCAGATAGGAGCAAGCGAGGAATAGGTGGGTCGCTGAGGCGGATATGGAGGATTGGTAGATTGGACTGGAAAGAGATACGAAAGAAAAAAAGTTGAAGAGAAGTCGGTAGGTGAGGCGTATGTTTTGATCGTGAACCCAAGGGCGACTCGGCTGGTGGGTACCGCAACCAGCTGGTAGTTGGGCAAGTGGGCGAGACAGTTGAAGCACTGGGGTAGCTAGCTTAGCGGATCCAACGTACGGGAGCGGCGAAGAGCAAAGCAAAGTAGCAAAGTAGCAAAGAGGAAGACGACGACGGGATGATGGTCCCAAGTGGCAGTAGGCTGTATTTGTATTTCACGTTGAGGGGGATAAGAAGAAGAAGAAGAGGAGGAGGAGGAGGAGGAGGAGAGGAGGTGGTGTATTGTTGGGAGGAGGAGGGAGGAGGAAGGTACAGTACCCTAGACCTCTGGCTTCGAGGGGAGGCATGCTCGGTCCGCGTCCATCATGAGATGTGCAGGTGCTCTAGACCTTCATCTCCTCTTCTCCTCTCCATCATGCCTACTGCTACCAGACTAATCCTATTCTACGCAGCCGCCTCCCTCCTGCTCCCCATTGCAGCTCCTCATTGACTGACCGAGATGCATGTCTGAGCACTCGCCCATCCGACGGTGTCCTCTCCGCTCCCACCTCCCCCCTTCCGAACCACCACCATTCTGTAATATGACGACATTGTCGACACACACGCGCGAACAAGCATCCAGCGTCCAGTTCCCAGCATCACGCGTCAAGTATCGCGCATCAAACACTACCTTCAGCTACGAATTGGGATGCCTTGGACCCGGATCCCCTCACCCACATATGCAACACAGCTCGCAATCCATCACCCATCCCACCCCACGGACCTCTCAATGTCCCCTCATTCCTCCATCATGTCGTATGCTCTTGTTCTTGCTCCATCCTGCTCCATCCTGCTCCATCTTGTCCTCTCGCCCCTCTCAGCCCAGACCCAACTAGCTTCATCCTAGCCGGCCCCCCTTCGCCACGGATTGCGGGGCCGCGACGTCCGCTTCGACGACCTTGCGCCCCCAGAGTGCCCCAGAACCGAGATCTAGATGTCTTGAGACTTGTCCTCCGAACCACCCGGGTTCCCTCGTGGATACTTAGCCAACGAAACCCCCATGGCCTTCGTGAGGCATTTGGCGGCTCCGTTCGCTAAGGAACCAAGCCAACTGGCACAAAAAAACCAACCCCCGTCCGTTTGAATCTCATGGATCTTGCCGGGTGTGTGCGCCCCTGGTCGTCATGACGCCAGGCGGCATTTGGTATCCGCTGCCCTTAGCTTTCGATCGGTCTTCGGCGGGCGCATCGCGGAGGTGGTCTGATGGTGATGCTGGGCCTCGTTGGTGTTACCGCTGGCTGCGAGTGGCTGGCCTTTGTTTGCGCTCATCATCATCAACCCCCCCCCCCCGTCTTTAGAAACGGACCCCCGCTGGCGTCGACCAACCAACTGCTACAATCGCCAAAAGCATCCAATTCTCCAACAATCAAGCTCCCATGGGCGCCTCGCAGTTGAGACATCCCTCGGAGGAGGGAGGCCCAAGCTCCAAGCCACGTCCAGCGTAAGCTAACGCCCCTTGCGGCCTTGGCTGGAACCAGTTCCAATGGCCGTGTTTTTGGAGACGTACCGGATGGTAGCTTTGTACTTCAGTACAGCTACCTGCAAGGTATAGGGTTAGACTTCGCAGATTGAGAGATACATGACAGCTTGTAACCCAACTAACATTGCAATCATTGCAATCCCCCCACGAGGCGTAGCAGGGAGCTACCGGGGGTTTGTGGCAACAGACAAAACCTTGTCGCCCATTGTTTGGCTAATATCATCTTGCGTGTGGAAAAGTGGCTGCCGGATCCCAAGCCCCTTGATGGGGTGATCGATTACTGTCTTTCATAAGCTTCAATCCGTTCTCAACTAATTACTCCGTACCCTGCCTGGGCTGGCTTTCATCCGGCCGAAAGGCACCCCCCTCCGCCCACAATCCAAGCTACCACGATAAATATTTCCGACAATGGGGGAGCCCAATCAAACAAGCTTGATAGAAGGTCACACAATGTCGAACATGCGTCGCTGAAAACCTCTTTTTCAATCATCAATCCCCGAGTTCGGGCTGAGCTACTTTGAAAAACATCCATCTGCGTGCCAACAGTCCCGTCTCCCCGTAGACATCCCGCCCCCCGTCAGACAACAATAACAACAACACCTAAAACCATGCGCTTTCTACCCCAGCCTAAAAACCAGCAGTGCCCACAGGAATGCAAAGCGACGTCCTATTTTTTGCTTTGTCTCGCCCATTTCCCCACGCAGTCGGATTCCATCGTCCACGTTCCCTGTCAGCACTGCCTCTCTGCGGAGTTCATCGCTGCCGTCCGTATCATTTCAATCAAAGTCGCCTTCCCAGAACCCACCCCATGTCCGAGCAGGTAAAATCCAAAGCTGTAAGTCTTGGGTTCCCAGGTCTATTGGCCGCTCAAGGGCCACAAAACGAAACAAGAATAGGGAAAATATATAAACATAAAGTGTCGTCATACTGAAGGTGACTCTCGTCCGGGTGTCGTCGTCGAGCTGTCGAGCTGAGTGTGCTGTGTTGTCGAATAATTGTTGATTCGCCGTCCAATCCAGACTGTGCTGGAGAGTCCGTTCGTACGTGAGTGTTTGTGAGAGAGCGAGAAAAGAGCGTAGAAGCAGGAAACGCCGCATCGAAAAAAACAAAAACAAAGGGATGTGTAAAAATAAGTCGTCCTCCTTCCCATCCCCAAAAAACTCCGGATAATGCTCTCGACGCCAGCCCGTACAGTTCCAAATATTTCACGTCATTGGTCGAAACAAAACAGCATTGTCCCATCAGAGAATCCCAGAGTCCTTAAGCGCGTTATTCAGGATGGTCTCTTTGACCGCCGCGAAGACAAGCCGGATGTTGGACGTATCTGTTGCTTGTGTCAAGCTGTGGTATGTGTTAGCTCCTCTTCACCATCTCTAATTGCCTCAACCTCGGAGTACGTACTGAGGGTACAGATTTAGATGGGCTCTGTTGACCTGGTTGAAGCGCCATAGCAGATACTTGGCCGCCTTATTGACATCGTTTCCTCCGGAGTAATCGGGAAAGTAGTTGCCGAGTGGTGACCGTGCAAGCTTCAGCTTAAAGATATCCACCTTGTTCAGGAATAGAATGATGCTGGTTCGCATAAACCAACGCGAGTTGACCACAGAGTCGAAGAGCAACAAACTCTCCATCATGCGGTTCTAATCGGGTTGTCAGCAACGACCGTCGAATCACGACTCCCCCCCGGGAGGAAACCTACCTGGCTGCTCTCCTCCAACAACACCTGGTCGTATTCGCTCAGAGCGACGCAGAAGATGATTGAGGTTACGTTCTCGAAGCAGTGAATCCACTTCTTCCGTTCGCTTCGTTGACCACCCACATCAAACATGCTATTCGAAGTGTCAGCTATTCGACCGTGGCTCCAAAAGTTGGCATTTTGAGGGAGCCTTACTGTATGCTCAACTGGCCCATCTGGAACCTCGTCTCGTAAATTCCTGTCGTCTTCGTTCGTGCTCGGAGGACGTCCATTTCATTGGGGAGATAGTTGGCGGCAACTATTCGCATCACCTCCTGGAAAAAGCTGTGCGAGGGCCTGTTAGAAATGGTCACGCCATAGGATATCGCATCAACTCACTATTCTGCCGAGTCCATGAGGTAAAACTCGGTCTGATGTTCCATCAGAGACTCCCTGGCTGGGTCTTCCCATAACGATTGTACGGCGACGCCAACCTGGGCATCGATTTGGGCCTGGGGGCCAGATTCGGCCTGGTACTCCATGAGGAATTCTGCGTGAGCCTTGTTCTCCTCATTTTGTGGTTCGATATTGAACTGCTGCATGGCCGTGATGACGGCCTTGGCGCACTCGACGAGGTTCTTGAAGACGGTGGGCCGATAGTTGAAAAGCTCATCCTCTGAGTACCCTTGGAGGTGGATTATCTTCATCTGCTTCACAATGGTCGACTTGCCACTTTCGCCGGAACCTGAGGTCTATGTTAGCCACGGCAGCCCTCGGAGAAGCAGCACACGCCCGCGTGGTCCAATCCTACCTAGAAGCAAGATCTTGCATTCCTTCCGTAATCGCTTCGAATCTTCCTCGAGGATCTTGTCGATGGCCTGACTCTTCTTCTTCTGGTCCACCTCCTCATTACTCGAACTCATACAGGCGCCCATCTTAGCGAATTTGCGAGAGTGCGCAGCGTCGGGCCTTGGGAAACGGCTGCGCGGGCTCGGTCGGTTTCGGGCTCAATTCAGTTCGGGTGGTTCGCGATAAGGGCAATCAGCGGCGCATGACTGTCGGTTCCAGCTAGCAGGCAGCGTCGTGGGATAGGGGAGCGCCCCTGGGAGGTGGTATTTGTTGTGTGTCCCGGACGGGAGAAATCGTGATTCTGGGGCGATGCGAGTCGGGCGGGTGGTTGGTTGCGGCAGAGGCTGGTGAGGGCGGAGTAGTAGAGGGAGGAGCGGACACGGAAGGGACGGAGTGGAATGGTCCAGTCCAGTCGGCGACGTGTATCGTGAGGGTAGGAAGAGATCGAGGATGCGAAGGTGGCCAGGCCAGGGTCGGTGGTTGCTGGTGAGGGTTTTCGGGAGGGAGAGAAGCGAGTTCGAGAGGCGGCGTGCGGCGTAGAAAGGGTCGAGGATGGTGAAGCTAGGACAAGGCGGCGGTGGGCGACAAGAGGAGGAAGGATGTATGGCCCCGTATTGCTGCTGCAATGGTCCTAGGCGCACTCACTGGGGAGCTTGTGCAGGGCGACAAGTCCAGTGGACCTCGACAGCAGTGACGACAAAGCCCCGGCTGGCGGTGGTGGACCAATGAGAAACCGCCTGTGGAGAGCGAAGTCGAGGGGAGCCAGGGGTGTGGGCGAAGGCGCCAGGGACGTGAAGGGGGGGTGCGGAGGTAATCAGGATATCCAAGCGGTGCTTTTTCTGCCTCTAGAGCGATCGTGGAGGCGACGGCTTTGTTGTCGGGAACGGAAGCGGAAGCGGAAACGAAGCAATCGAAGAATCAGATCTGGCCCAGAGAGCCGCGCGTGATGGAGAGTGTGCGAGTGTATATGTGCAAGGTGTACGTTGACGGTGCACAAGGGTGGTTGGTAGACGAGGTAGACGAGGTAGACGAGGCAGCCGGGAGGCAGAGGTCGTCGCGAGAGAAGTGTGAGCGCCAACGTGACCGGCTGAACAAAAGCAGCAGGCGCGCAGCAACCTTACAGTCAGTCGGCAAATGACCCGGCCCGGTGACTCGCGTGCACCAAGTAAGTTACAAACAACCACAACAAAAATGACAAGAGACCGTTTGCAGGCAATGACGGGGGGTTTCAATGAGTGAAGCTGATGCTGATGAAAGTGCACAGTAACGATGGTGCACCGCCAGACCCTGCGCGCCCTGGCTTGCGGTGTGGTGTGCCGACTACGCCTCTACGAGCACCGTCTTGCTCAACCTTGCCTTCGCGATCCTCTCCCCGCTCCAGAGCTGGGCGAAGATTTGCCCCAGCTAATTGACTGGCCTGATGAATTTCTGGTCCGCGCTCTGACTCTCTCGATGCCTGGTTCGAGAAGGCTTCTGGACTGACTGCGTCTGTGTCCAACCCACCCTCACCGTGCAGTCCCAGCGTCCACAGCAGGCAGACCGCGAGCAAGGTCACTACAAGTACCAGTCGGGCGACGCTGATGGAGAGATAAACTCCCCTTTGGGTCACACAGATGGCTACTTCTCCCTCACCAGGCGCAGGTGCAGCCTCAGCCCAATACCACCCTGTCCACAAGGGATAAGAAAACCGACCGGCAAGGCAGTGAGTAAACAAGTGGTGCGAGTTCTGTTTTCACCAGAGTCTGGGCCTGGACGCTGGGGTCTTGGCTCTTCCTTCGGGTACCCTTGACCAACCTAGTCAGTCCTCCATGGATGTATCCTGGAAGGACTGGGCTGGGAACAAAGCATGGGCTCGGCCATTAAACGCCACGAAGAGCTGCATCCGGAGGAGGCACTGTATTTGCGAGTACTAACTTTGAACGGATGCCCCTCAGTTCTCATTTCATTGCCTCCATCAGCTGAGAATATATATTTTGTAGGCGCTAGCCGAGTCGTCTCAACCTGTCAAAAAGGCCAGTTCCCGTCGCCCGTCACCGAGGTGTCTCACAGTCGTCCATGGCTTGGCAAAGGGGCTGCAAATTGCGCTGGGCCGCTGACAGCCCTGTCCACTATCAGCATCTTACCCCAAAGCAGCAAGCGACTAAAACGGCACTGCAGTGGTGGCCATCCCTCGGGTTGCTAGGCCTAGCAATGAATGAGTTGGTGGGACGGAGTACAGGCGCAGTGAGTACAGCTGGCGGCCTGCCCACTGTCACACTCGAAGGCCAACGACAGCATTGGTCGCGGACATTCAACGCATGCGCAACTGTGAGCAACGAGATGGTGCTCCACCAAAGGCCCCATCGAATTCTTCAAGTCGCTCGGGCTCAGGGCGCTGCCCGTGGTGAACTTCAACGCAAGCCAGAGCCGATGGACCCGGGGCGTCACCCCAACTTTCTTTTTTGGCACGTTCCCGCTGGGACGAGGCCCACCTGGAGAAGACAAAATGACAAAAACCAACGAAATGGAGCCAGGAGACGACTTGTGGAACACGAGAGCTTCGAGACACGTAGAGTGACTTGCTTGTCTGAGCGGTCGCTGGCTGTAAACTTTGTTACCCCCACTGGTCGACGAGGGTCCTGGTCCTTGCACTCATGCCCTCCCACTGACTGCATCTGCTGCTGCTACGCTGTATTGGGCGAGAGCTGCAGAAGAGGGCGCTTCACACTCCAAGTCCAGGCACCCAGATTACGACTTGATATAGCACAACGTGGGCGGCGCCAGGAACCCCCGATGGTGTTCACAGCCTCGACAAGCCACCTCCGATTGTGTCCAGCTCAATTGGATCCGGCCAGTTCCTTGATGAGGGTTATAAATTGAGACTGAGTCGAGGAGGAACAATCCCTTCTCACCTCCCACCTATCCCTGTCGGTGGTCTGGTGGTCCCCCATACCTTGGGACTGGGAGAAGTGCATATGAGCCCTCGGGCATACTATCGATACTCAAAAAGCTGACTGATTTCAGCTTGCCTCCCACGCCTCCACTGTCTCCCTCCCCTGATTCCCTCGTTAAAAGATCGCCTTGATGCAACAAGGGGCTGCGCACATTCCTCCTCTGTTTCTGAACCCGGCCCTGGTGCGTACCTACATACGCCGTGCAAACCGACCTGCAAATTAACCAAACCCCGTCTTTTGTGCGGCGGTGTGACAAGGAATCCTTCCTCACCGAAGCCCAGCCGCGTTCAAGCAGATGCAGCGCTCCGCCCAACCGTAATTTGGCGAACTATCAATAATCACTTCAACCACCGCAATCCCAAGGCGGGTAGCGAATCACCGAGCCGCCAGCTTACCCCGACTCCAAGGACCGCCCCAGTTATTGGGTGCCAACCTCGTTGGTGTGCGATTGGTGATGGATGTCCTCCCGGCTCCCGGTCCCCGATGGCACGACCAGGAAGACACGTGGGTGCAAGCTGAGAACTTGACCACGCAAAAGCAAAAAGTGAGCGACCTACAATGTACATGGGGCACAGGTGCACTAGCAGCAGCATCGCGATACAGACTTCATCATCGGCTGGTGAAAGCTTGTAAAACATCTGGTGGTAACCCCGGTTCCCCTGGAATCTGGGTGCCCAACATTAAACTGGTGGTGACAAGCGACAACACGCCGTGGATACAAGTTCGATGATCTGATCCGTATTAGTCGCCCTACTGGGCGGCGTGCGTGGATGGATGAGGGAAATTAGACGGTGCAGATAAGTCCACATTGTCCGAAACGAACACCTCCACCCCAGCTACTGATGCAACAGTCCATCTCGCAGCGATGCCTGGAGATTTCCCTCGAGATATCACGATCACCGAGTCTCACCGGGGTATCCACCATATTGGGGAACTATCTTCGGTAACCGTCACTTCCTGTCGCTTCTCGCTTCCCATCTCGAACCCCTTGGGCTCTCTTCCCTGTCCCTCGCATCAAACCTGTCTGACCCCCGGTCTCCCGATTTGGAAACATAACCCCACTTGCAATCAGCGCTCGCACGTATGCAAGTCTCCCCGACAGTGGTTTTGTTGCCCCGTGGCTCACTGCAAGTTCGTTCATAGTCGGTACGAATCCTTCCGCGGTGGCATAGGTAGTAGAGCCGCCGAGACAGCTCTCCACTGCGGACTGACGTGTCCGGGCGCCAAAGGAAGTGTTCCAGAAGGCAGCTAGCGACCGACCCGGTTCTCGTTCTAGCTGCAGGTCTTAAGGCGCCCGGGGTGAAGGCGCCCATCGCGCCCGGCGACTCCACCCAGGGTCACTATTCGACGCCACATGCTTCATTATCAATGCATCCTTCTACCGCGAGCCTGGATGAGGCACAGCTCCTATTGCTAGCCAGTCTCACCTGCTAGCCACTTGATTCAGTTCAGCAGGACCCTTCATGAGCGTACAGCGCGAGGCAGGCTGGATGTATCACGTCCCACGTCTCACCAGAGTTCATGGGCTGTTTCGTAAGGCCTCACTTTATCAGTAGACAAACGGTTGTCTCTGTAGTACGTCGGTGCGAACCATCCCGCATGAACAATGAATTCCTACACGCTGCAGAGAACGGGTGTGTATCACACTTGCATGGCATGATGACCACCTGGCTTTGAATCAGCCTTCTTTTGGCCCCCTATCTCTGATTCCGATTCCTGTGGCTTAGGGCTCCATGACGAAATCCCGCCAAGCCCCCTGAGCCCCCTTTCCCAGCGTTCTCAACCCGTTCATCCCATCAGGACTTGACGCACGGCTATCTTCAGCCACGACGAACACGTTCATTCTCGGTGGCTGAGAAAATCTCATGCCGTGGCTTCTCCGGAGCCTTGAAGACTTTACGCCCGATTGGTTTTTGTGTCTCACCGCTGGTCAACCTTATGGAGAAATGCTGCCTGGCCAAGAGCTTAGTAGTGACGGGGCGAATCCTTCCAATGCAGGCGGCCGACCTACCACTTTTTCTGGGCGAGGGGTTTGTCTCAGTCATCAGGTAACACGTGAAAATTTACTGATCTTGGTGCGCGTTGATTGCCAGTCTAATGACGCATATATACGGAGTTGAATCATGCATACAGCCGCGGGTATCGTGGCGATCCTAACCGGGAGTTACAAATTCGGCAGGTGCTGAGAGCACAAGCTTTGGTCTAACTATTCCTCTCTCTAGTTTCATTCCTTTGACAAATAGTGTCCCCCCTCCTCACTATTACACTCATGGCTCTCCTAAAGCGGAAGGTTGGGACAGAGTCAAGCTTCTGACATTGCCCGTGGCGGGGTTGGATTGTCTCAAGTTTCTCATTCAAAAATAATCACGCAAACGGTCGCGCATTCAGACCATGAGATCTAGGCGCAGCCTACAATTAGTTTAGGGTATCATCGCTTATATGCGGATTGCTCCCGAAAAGTCTCGCTTTGTCTTTGAATTATCTTAGCATTACGAATTGGGTCTTTGCCTGTTGCAATTGATGGACACGACGGGATTAGAGTCTCACGGACCAACAGAAAACAACTGCAACGCTCAGGCGCTCCTCGAAGGTTCAGGGAGAATAAATTTGCTTTCGAGAATCATGTGTTCTGATTATCTGCTTGTGTATTTGATCGACCCTTGGTTAAGTTCGCGGCTAGAATTAGGTTGAGCTTGTGAAGCGTAGATCCGAGACCAGAATTGCCTGTTGTTTATCCCAAGCCCCCATAGGCTTGTTTCATCTGGCCCGGATTCGAAATGGTCAGCCCGGGAAGGCGGACCAAGGCCACGGATTGGCATCTAGTCCATACCATTTGCGGGTGTGTGCGGCTTGACCTGTCAAATCTCACAAGGACTTCGGCTCCAAGATATCTTGCAAGTGGTAAGGCAGAGATGATTCAGGTCTTCTGATTCAATAGTGGAGGTTTGCATTAAAAACACCTCGTTGCTCGAGCCTATTAATGGCATCGTGATACCGTCGCTCTGTTTGCTATGTGGTGAGAGGCAGGTGTCATTCCTCAAGTCCCTGGCTTGTTTTAATTCCAGACTAGAACTTGTTTCAGATTCCGCACCTCGGTTCCTACTCGGGATGGGGAAGTGTCTCTGTCTATCCACCTTGCTTTCATGATCCCTCGTTGGTTGATAGTCAAATAGACCCGATCTACACTTTGTTAGCCCCAACTACGATTGCCTTGGCATGGACCTCATCTGCCTGAGGGCTAAAGTCTGCTGTTCAGAGTGGCTGGGACTTACACAAAAAGTCTGACATGGGCTATTTGATCAAGTACCGACAGTATGGGTCCTCCTTGCTTGCAACCACGTGGGACTACTTGCATCCTTTGATGCCAGCACGTGGCGAAAGTTCATTGAGAGGGGCGAAGGAGGAGCATCCATGTTTTCGGGTCTCCAGCTATTGAAGACCTTGGGGGTCTCACGCTATAGGTAGTATCTGTGCCGAATATTAAAATAGCATCTTATAACAAAGAGAGTGACCCCACATCATAATTTCACTCTGTGGTTGGTGGAGGGCAAACTTCCCTTCAAATACCCTGTGTAAGAATGAGACCCACGACATACTTGCCTTGAATCACAGCAGAGTACGGCTTTCGGGCCCTTCATATTATAAGCAAACGCCCTCTAGGCCTGCAGGCGATGGCTCTTAGTATTTGCAATTCCCACTATTGTACTCATAGCACCTAATGACATAAAACATTGGTATAGCCTAACAACCGATACAGATCTCGCGAAGCTGCAATGGTACACTCTGAAAATGAAAGTAGAAGCTGAGTAATAAGGGAGCAAAAAGTAAACTGCTATCCCCGGCGAGGCGTAATCGTTTGACAGTATAGCGAAGCGCATTCACCTTATGATCTTGTTCTGCAAACTGAAATTACTGTCTGTGTGCCGTGTCTGTATATTTGCAATGTTTGCTGCTCCCAGAGCCATATACATCCGATCTACAGCAAGTGACCGTGGGTCGCGTAGACTGGAAGAAATAGACTGTGGCGGGTGTTTTTGTTTTTCCCCTGGGAGAAAGGAAAACATAGCCAATCGGAGTGCCATTTTCGCTCTTGGCCTCAACTATGTACTTCTGGGCTTCAAATACTACGGGTTGAGTGTGAAACATGGCCTTTCTTCCGTCTGCGCGTATGAGCCAATGGTTTGAAGGCAAAACAACCCTGATTCTCGCACAATGTAGTCGTTGCTATGTTGGTTCGCATATGGGATGGTAGGTAAACATAGACCTGTCTTTCCCTCGACTAGCCATCGGGCGTAGTGTAGTCATGCGATCTAGACTTACGAGTCGCGTATTCTATCTCACTCACCATTCGTCGATAGTGCTGGGCTCGAAAGAATATCGAGATAGGCAAATTTGAGTGTAATTCACATCTTGGGTCCACCTCGGACATACTCCTTTGAGTATTGCAGTTCAACAACATGTCATCAGACACGCACACTGTCGTCCACGACAAGGATGCCGAAAAGCAGTCTTTGCCTGCCAATGCCACTCAGGATGGCAGTCCCAACATGTATGATGGTACGGTCGACGAGATGACCATCCGTTCCGTTCTCACCAAGCTAGACAGCATTGCGATATGGATTTATTGTCTTTGATGTCTGGTAAGCGCTCCAGCGCCCAACACCTTGGGCGTATACGCTTTGAGCGAGCTCAACCGCCTCTCGATTGAGGGATCATTTACCACCATTCTGAATGTGATTAACTTTAGGTAAGTGTAGTGTATGGGCTTACACGTGTGGTTTCTCACATTCATGCTAGTCATATAGGCGCCTTTGACAGTTATTACAGAGCAGATTAAGTAAGTTGCGATGTTGAGAAATATACTCTTGTTGATGTTGTGAAAACATCAAAGTTCATCGTTTTATTCATGAGCACAGGCACGTTATCGACAGTTCCAGATTATTTCAACGTCACAAGATAGCTGATGAAAACAGACCTGAGCAAGGCTCCAGGACCGATCTTCAGTAGTAGCTTCAGTCACTTTCTCAATACTGATTTCCACGCCGGTAAAGTCGTCCCGCTAGCTCGATGTCAGGAACTAACACTTTTCGGCTACACGTGTAATGACATGTCTGTAACGTCTCCTCATCTTTAAATAATATTCCACGTCCGTCCAATTCCTCGTAATCCCTCGTAATCTTCGAGGCGTGCTTCCCGATGCACCAAAGGACGAAGCAGATGACTTGGCAGTCCACCCACTAATTAGAGTAAGATTTGCGCAGGCCAATTGGGGGGAGTCATGCAAGACACGTCGGCAGGCAGAGTCGTGTGGTGTATGCTCGCATGCGATGCAACCCCCCACCAGCAGGCGTGTCCAATCGAGGACGGGAGATTGAGGGCGAGACCAGCAAGCCGCAAGCCGCAAGCTGCAAGCGGGCATGTCGAATCGTTGATGCCCACGGATTTGGACTCGGCCAAGGCCGCCTACACAAGGCTTTGGGGCGAGACGCGGTAACTGAGTTACAGGAGAGAGGGAGAAGACGTGGACATGGGCGTGGAAAGCCAAGACTCGCTCACCTTGCCTTGACCCAGTGCTTACTGCGTAGTAGCCCGTACATCCAGTCCTGACGGTAGCGTTTTGGTGGATTTGCGGCGGCTTGGGCGAGGGTAGGTAGACAGACGATCGAGGGGCTAAGTTGGACGGCCGCTAGCTAAGGAAGAGGAGCCTTGAGGACTGGGATTGGATGGTGGCGACGGGGATGGTGATGGCACCGCACTGCAGTGAGAGACGAGAGTCGCGAACATCAACCATCAACCATCAACATGGAGGTATGTCATGTCAGACTTGACGGCACGCTGCGACTGGGGAGTGTGGTCGAGACGGGCACCACGTGATAGCAGGTGGCTCGTGTTGGTGTTGCAATTTCCTACCTACCTCTTCGTAGGTAAGGTACCTAAGGTAGGTAGGTAAATAGGTACAGGTACCTTGGCCAGTGGGCCAGCGCACTGATGATGCGCTGAACTTACAGGTGCCGACGCTGACGGGACAATGAGAGTAGGGATGATGATGGCGGGGTACAGTGACGAGCGCAAGGTAAGTAAGTTGCAAGTAAAGTTCCCAGGTTTGCAAGGGCGATACCCATTGCGGCGACCAGTAATAGTGACGCGACGGCCCCGAGATTAGCATCCAATGCATCCAATGCATCCAGTGCCGTCTAGACTACGGAGTACACTACGGAGTACCTTACAGAGTACTTTATTACAGAGGGCCGACACGCCGACACACTGACGCACTCACTACGACTCTAATCCTTAGCACTGGCCAATTTCACACAGACGTCGGCGTTTCCTTTCTCCACGGACTTCCCTGCCCACAGCCAGCGCCCGCGCCCGCTCCCGCTCCCGCTCGGCCATCACGATTGCATCGACGTCGACGACTCCATCCCTTGGTTCCGGTTCCGGTTCCGTTCCCGTTTGCATTGCCAGCCCATTCATTCTCTCCTTTCTTCTCAACCCTCGCCCCGTCACCCCGTCGCCCGCGACTCGCCGCCGCTCCACAACATCCCCTCGCCTCGACTCGATCCCCTGCCGTGCCACCACCCCCCCAGGTCCCCAGCTACCTGGTCCCCGTTGCGTGAGCTTGCGAGCGGTCCCTTGACCGCCTCCGTGCACCCATCAACAACCCTCCGCGGGGTCCAGTACGCCACTTCACGGCTCCTCCGACCGTCTGCGACTTCTCTCCCGGCCATCTCTTCTCCCAGCTCAGTCCTCAGATCCCCGATCCGCGACCACGACGCACCCCGCGACCCCCATCCCGCAGCCCGCAGTCCGCAGCCTCCCTCCCGCGCGAGATTGGCCCCGACGACTGCAACAACCCGTCCTCCTGTCTTCGAAACCGCACACAACCCCCGCCGAACGGCTGCCGGACGTACATGGCAGGGCTATAGGGGCACTGAGAGTTGGAACCAAGCATATTTACGTGGCGGGCAGTCAAGCCGCTCCCCGACTCGCAATGAGCTTCGACGAACCCGGCCTGGCGCTCCATGCGACCGATTCCGCCGACGACCTCAAGCCTGTCTTGTCGCCCATCATCCCCTCGTCGCCGGCCGAGCCTGGAAAGCTTGCGTTCCTTCCCCTGGTCACTGTGGTCGGCTTCCACCATGCGAGGGGCCCCGAGGTCGAGAACTGGTTTGGCGCCCAGGACGGAAGTGATCCTGCCGTCGACTTTGGCTGGTCATTGCTCCCGTTCATGGCCTTGAGCGATGGAGCGCATGCGTGAGTTCGACTTCCAGCTTTGCTACGATGGACGGCGACCTGCAAAGTAGAATGCTTACAACACTACAGCTCCGAGGAGGACTTTTCATACTTTACTCTACTCCGACCGGAAACAGACACAACGCCCGCGACATCCCTGTTTGGAATCTCATGTACGCGACAGCTGGATTCCTCCCAGCTCATAAACCGCCCAGCTGATGTCACTCGCTCAACCGTCCAAAAGGCGGTCGTAGTCATCGCCGACAGCCCGCAATTCTTTGGCATGCTACGCGAGCGCCTCAGTATTGTGACACAGGCGTGGTTTTCCCAGCGCGAGTTCACTGATGTCGACATCCTGCGCAGGTTTCAGGAGAGCCTGGCAGATGAGAAGGTTAGGGGCTTGCTGAACGACCAGGCGGACCGCGACCAGTATCTCGGCATGAGTCTCCGGGAGCTGATCCACGAATTCAAATGGCAAACGCTGGTCCTGTTGAAGTGCTGCCTTCTCCAACCAAAGGTACGCTGACACGACTCCAAATGACTTCTGGGATTGACGCTGACCCTTGCAGATGCTCTTCTTCGGCTCGAGGTGCGATCGGTTGTGCATGATGCAATTTTCTCTTCTGTCCTTGATACCCGGCCTCATTCGCAACCTTCAGGATTGCGCAGACCCTGAATTGAACAATTATGAGAAGTGCCTCTCGAAACCTACGAGTTTGCGGACTAGTGATCGCAACTCTCTTTTGTCCTACATGGGCCTCCCCCTCCAGATTTTTGGCAAGGTACGACATGACAATGGTAACAACGAAACTGAATTGAGTGGCTGACAACTCATTTAGGGAAGTTTGTATGGCCCTTATACGCCTCTCCAGCAACTCGATATCCTAGCCGACTTTGGGACCAAGTCGTACATTGTTGGAAGCACAAACTCCCTCCTCCTTCAGCAGAAGGATCGCTACAGCGACATTCTCATCAACCTTGACGAGGACATCATCAGCATCACCTCTCCCTCGCTGAGGACCGCCCTCACCCTGACCGCCGCCGATCGCCGGTGGATCGACTATTTGACGCAGGAGATCAACGAGACCTGGGACGAGGCGAACCCCAGCAGGCCCAAGACGTTGAAGTATGTCGGAAGCGAGGAGTTTATTAGACTGCAGTTCGAAGAGTACATCCTCGCCCTCATCTCCTCCGTCAAATACCACAACTACCTCACCTCGAACCCCAACAGCCCCAAGGCCATCCTCCCGGAGATCGAGGGCGATCCTATCTTGGACTTTGGAAACGAGTGGGTCGAAGCCTGGAAGCGCACCGAAAACTACCGCATGTGGAACGCCCACACTGACTCGCACCTCTTCGATATCGTCGACCCGCGACACCCCTGCGCCGGTGGCCTCACCATCGACGACGTCCAGCGCCGCATCGCCGAGCAGGTCAAGGAGCTCCATCTCGACGAACGGTTCGCGCAGGGACGCGAGGTGCTCGGCCGGAACTTCGCTGCGGGCCGTGAGAAGGCGTCGTTCGTCCTCAACAAGCTCTACGCCGACATGGAGGCCCTCCGCGAAGCCCAGCGTCGCCGTGCCGAGGAGGCCCGCGCCGCCCAGGGCACCAAGTCCACAGACCCTCATGGCGGCAACGCAAACGCCGGCTACCACGCCGACATAGGTAAGTCGCAGCAGTCGTCGCAGACGGCTGGCGCCAGAGCCGGTGCTTACGTGTCGAGCTGGGCTGCGTGGGCAGGCGAGAAGCGTCGCACTAGCGGTTGGGGCGGCGGCTGGGGCCGCAAGTCAACCACGCCAAAGTCGGAGAAGCCTGAGTTGTCGGGGCCCAACAGCCCCATCGATAACGATTACCAAATAATCAGTCCCCCGGAGTCCCGCACCGGCTCCACTGACGATGCCATCGCCGGCCGGCCTACAACGGGCGTCAGCTTCAGCGAGAGCATTCTCTCTGGCGTAAGCGAATCGCCCGGCCGACCTGCAACTGGGGTTCGGGCCAAGGCAGAGGAAGAGGATGTGCCACATAAGAATGGCGTGACGAAGAACGATGGATTCCACACAGAGGGTGTTGTCGGATCACGGGACAAGCTGGTGGAGGCGAAGCCGGACGAGAAGCCGGACGAGAAGCAGGACGAGAAGCCAGAGACAGAAGAGGCTCTGAAATCAGAGTCGGGCGGTGTTGCTGCAATCAAAGACTGATGACTATATAGAAAGTGAAGATTAGGAATCTGAAGAAAACCAAAGGATATTAATTATAGGATCATGGATAGATAGAATGGGGCAGCGATATCGTCACACGTCAAGTAATGGAACAACTCAAAGTATTTGACTAAGCAAGCAACCAGACCCAGAGCAAATGGGCTCCGCGGTGTTTTTAAAAAGCACACTCGTCTCTGATGATTTACGACTCAAAGAGCCCACTTGAAACATGCCTGTTCCTGTATGTGTTGATGTGTATGTGTAATACTCCCCGCACCTATTCTCCCAAGCTTTTGCAGCACGCCGCACCCACTCCTCAACCCAGCCGAGCCCTTCCGATCCGATTATCCCCACGCAAGTCATCATAGGACAGGAAAAACAAGAATAAGAGGGTGGACGGAGGAAAAGAGCTAAAAGGGGGGGTTTGGTTGAGGGGGAAAATGAGAATCCCAAGGTGCACAGTAGCATGCCGACCATCTAGTATACCCATCCGTCCCTACCGTCGCCGCTGGTCCCAGTCCACGATAAGGAAACAAAACCACTCTTCCATGGCGACCGAATTCCATAGTCAACACTCTGGCCGTTGTGTGGTTTCTGAACGAGGAAAGATGACGAGGAAGGCTTATGCCAGATATCCGAGTTCGTCATCTTCCAGACGCTCCAGATACTCCTTGTCGAGGAGGATCTCTATGCACTTCTTGATGTCGCTGACCTTGGGTACGAACCTTGAGCGGATCTGGTTGATAGTCTCGCTAACAAGCTGAGTGTGCTTCATCTTCTTGCGTGCCTTCATGATTCGCACAATGGCAGACTAGCGAATGTGTTAGTAAATAAGCCATATCCAGTACAGGGAATGGGTGCATACCTGGAGAACCAGCTTTCGGTCTTCCTCGATCGTCTTGTTGGTTTCCGCCTCCTCCGCCTTCGCCTCCTTGACACCGCCCAGGTTCAAGTTCACTCGGATCTTCTTGCTCTTGAAGTCGTAGTTTAGACGGAACGTCTTGCCAGGTCCAGGCTTCTCGCCCGAGGCACCCACCATAATAAGCACTTTGGCCTTGAGGATGACAGCAAGGGCTTGGTCTAGGACCTCAGAACTGAGCTGGGTCGCGCTGAGCATATCGTCGTAAGTGTAGGTATCCTTCTCGTTGAATAGGAGGAGGATTGCCATCTGGTAAATCGACACTTGGAACGTGTAGGGGGTCTTGCTGTTCTTGCAATAACCCGCCTTAATTTCACCCTTGCAGAGATGCCACAACCAGGTCAGTTTGCGACCGTCGTGCTTGTGCTTGTAGAAACGGATGAATCGCTCAATCTCAGCGGCAATCTCCGGAGGAGGGTTGAAGTCGGTGCTGGGCGCCGTCAGGGGCCAGAAACCGGTACCCAGGATGGAAAAGGTGGAATCGACAGCCTTGGTGTATTCCACGCCTTCGAGATGATCCCGAAACTCCTTGTTGAGATCCTTGGAGATTTGCATGTCCTGGAACATGCGCTGGAGCTTGTTGGTGTACTCGAAACCACAGGCCTCCTTCAACTTGCTGATCATGCTAGTCTCAGCGTCATCCGACGAGGAGTTGCTGTGCACCAAGCGTCGCGCCAGCATACGGGAGTAGAACTTCTGGAAGACGTCCTTGTCTTCGATATACTTGAAAACGGTCATGATCTGGGCGAGCGTGCGCTCCAGCTCGGCTTCCTCGATGCTGGTACTGCTCTTTCGCAGCAGAACGTCGGTGTACTTGGCCAATAGCTCTGGTGACTTGTTGGAGCCCGCCTTGCAGACCTCGTTTCGGTTGACAAATTCTCTGCATGCGTTGTCCAACGAACGAGTGAACTCAGGCTCGTCGTTGAATGCCCTCTTTACCAGTCCCTGATATTGAGTGTGGATCTCCAGAAGAGCGTCCACGTAAACCTTGGGTTCAAGTTTGTCGCCCTCGGATGACTGCACCTTCTGGACTGCAGCGAGACCGGCCTTCCTGACGTGGGTCTCGAATCGTGTCCGCAGGGGCTCCAAACCTTCGGGGATGCGAGATAGTAGATTATACATTCTCGCCATATCATCCTCACGATCGTTGTCGAGAAGAACCTGGAACTCCTCACGCAGGAGAGCAGAGTGATCGGCAATCAGCGCCTGGTTGCAGCATTTCTTAAGCGGGATCGCAATGTCCTGGTGGAGGTACATCCGGACGCGCTCCTCTTCCTCTGACAGCCGGGTCTCGGCCTTCTTCATGTACTCGACGACGCTGTTTTCTGCCACAAACTGCTTAGATTCAGCGAGATAGAATTCCTTCGTCGCCGCCAGGAAGGGTCGCTCGAAGTGGAATCGGTAAACGTCGAGGGTCGACTTGGAGGGATCGGCCTCGTCCAAACCGAGGGACACGAAGGAGTCGACAACTTGCTTGATCTGGCCGTGCTCGATGGTCTCGCCGTTTCTTTGCTTCTCGACCAACTTCAACACGGCGTCCATGACCTTTGTGGACACCTGCTCGAAAAGCACGCGGCGCCATTGTACCAGATGTAATGTGTAGACGTCGTAGATGTTCTTCTTGCCCTCATCAATCTCCCTCTTAACCCAGTGGCGGTTCAGGTAGCGGAAAAGATGATGGATGTACTTCGCTGCGACCGTGTATCGACCCCATTCTTTAATGTAGAATGAGAGAAGCGCTTCGTCGGTGTGCGCCTTGGACTGGTTCACAAGTCCCTCGAGGTGTTGCTTGAGGTAGTCGATTAGCTTGTTGTAGAGCTCCTCGCCGAGGAGATGGGCTAGGAAATGTCAGCACAATTTGTCAATGTGTTGGTGGAAGCAAGGGTGGCTTTACCTCCTCGGTGGTTCGAGTGCATGGCGGGTCCATTCAGACCAACCGCCTTTTGTGATGTGCAGAAGTTGTGGACGGCACTGTGTCAGATCAGCATGGGGGATGGCGCCAGAACGGAAGGTTCAGGAAAACATACGTGTAGACACCCATATACATTTGCATGTCGATGCCCTGCTCGAGGTCGTTCATGATACGCGAGATGCCGGCTTGAAGATAGGTCCATCTGGCACAGTCAGCAGCTGGACACAGGTGCGCGCGCGGACAACTCACGTCGCTCCGATATCCTCCCGGTTTGGTATCGGGGGCATCTGGCTCGGGGCAGCCATCTTGGCGGCCATGGTCTGTCTGCGGACAGAGGGGCAACGGCGGCTCAACGGAGGAGATCGAGGCGGGGTTCAGATCGGAGGGAGTCGAGGGGATGTCGTCAGAGTGGCTCGCGAGGGGCTGCTCCCAGATTCAAATACGGTTGTGCCTGGCAAAATGGCGGATCTCGGGCAGGCAGCAGAGGAGTCCTCGAGGTGGATGCGTCGCGCAAGGTTGCCCGTCTGGCTCGCCGCGGCTGAGATGAATAGCTCGGACGAGGTCGAGGCGGACCGGGGCGGCAGGGAAGGGCAGGACAGCGCAGTCGGTGGCGGGGGAGGGCGCTTTCGGGCGCTCCAAACAGACACAGGATGCGTGATAGGGCACGAAGGAAGTAGAAATAGGTCGACCGAATACACGCCAGGCCGGTTGAGTCACTGGAGAAAGGAAAAAGGACGGTGGAAATCGTCGTCTGCAGGTCGGCGTCGTTGGAGCAGGAGAATCAGGCAGTCAGACCCAGCTGGTCTCATCCAGGCGTTACCTGAGGCAAGGCCGCTGGCCAAAGCGGGCGTCCATCGAAAGCAGCCTAGTGCCGTGTTCTGCCGCTAGATACCGCCCCAGGCTGAGGGATGGCCTAGCACGGCTGGCTGGGGGGCTGCCGGGGCATTCGCTGGGGCGTGGGTTGGGGGGGTGGCCTTGTGTAGCGACCACTACCCACTAAAACTTCTGCCTACGCGCGGGCGCAAGCTGGGGGACCGGCCTGTCCCATTGTCGTCACCTCTCCCGGCCCCCGGCCATTAAAATGCTCCACAGCTCCCTTTTCACAGTGAGTGCTGTACACAATAGGAAAGGCGGGCGATTGATTAGATCTTGACCCGATGAACTGGCGGATCACTCACTCATGCACTCATTCATTCATTCATTCAGTCACATCGTGTACTGGCTTGCGAATGTCTTTAGCAGTCCAGCGGCTGCTTCTCTCTATTCATACTCTGAGATTACATGATAAAGGTACAATGAAAGATAAACAATACTAGCTTGATGCATATCATCTTAAAACAACCCAAGTAAACAAACAATAAAAAAACGCGTTCCCTGCAGAAGGGGTATAATGCCAAAGGCCCAATGTCCAGTCCCAGTTCCAATGTCCTTCCTCGCACCGATTATTATCCATGTGCGCCGTCGTCCTCGCCGCCACCAAGCCGCTCCACTGTCCGGAAGATGTTGACGGCAAAGTTCATAGTCCAGGTGATAAGGCCCATCAACATGAATGCTGCCAGCGCCTTTGACAGATTCCGCACCGCAGCATGTGCCAAGTTGTGATAGACCAGACTTTCAAACGCAAGCGCCGTGCTCGCCGACTTAAATATGATGAAAAAGAGATCCAGCAAGATCAGTGAGATCTTGGAAACCGCCGACCGCAAGCCCAGCGGCTTCCCAGTGTACTCATCCCAGATCATGTACGCGAGGTACGGAATCGCAACACAATCCACCGCTACTGCCACCACTGACTGCGTCTCCTCGGCCGAGTCGTTGCTATCGACGTCTTCGATCTGGTGGATGCGCGCCGCAACCGCCAGAGCGACCATGGAAGTAACCATGACAGTGAGTCGGAATACCAGTGGTGCCAGGGAATGTCGGATCACCATGTACCATATCCGCTTAGATGGCGCAAGAGCCCGCCTCTTCCGAGGTATCCTAGCATCCAGCACGTTATATGGTTGAAATGCTGGGTTGGCGAAATTTGGCTGGAGCTTGTCCAGAGTCTCGGGATCGACCACGGTAGAGTTTTCGTTAGGGATGGGTCCATAGGCCGAGGAGTGTACAAAGTCCTGCCACGCTAGGTTGGGTTGCGTTGACCTCGTCGCTGGTTGAAACCCTGAGATGATGACGGGTTCGGCCGATCTGAGGTGATCCCATTTCCTCCCGCGCATCGATGCACGCCCATATCGTAGAATGTGAGGAATCCTACCCCTAGTCCCTTTGTCCTGGCCCACCAGTGGGTCGTCTGGATCTATGAACCCATCTTGGGAGACACGCCTGTGCACCTCGCTCGGGGAGGAGTTGTGTTGCGGCTGAACAGCGCGGGTGGGAGGATTTAATAGTCGGAGTTGTTCTTCGGTGACGGAGCCGTGCTTCTCTTCGTAGGAATCAATCCAAGCTGGTGTTTGGTTAGCCAAAAAGCAGTTGGGGTGAGGGGCGATTGTGGTGGGCGCTTACGCGGGAGGGACCTCGGGGGACGATGACGAGGAGCAGGTCGACGGTCGACGGCGGTGCTCGCAGTCCTCGACGAGCCTGGTATCCCCAGCGAGTCAAAGTTTTGGCCGGTCCTCGGGGGAGAGGAGGATGTCATGGCCTCGAGGGGCCGCGGTTACCGGGTGACGGGGTCGAGAGCCTGATTCAATCTGTCGGGGCCGGCGAGTGCGATGGCAAAGCATAGTCTGGACACGATGGCATGGCAAACGGGGTCGATCGGGCACAGCAGGCGCCGCAGGCACGCGGCATGTGCAGTGCGCAGCGCGAGGGGCAGTCGAGGACAGGGATCGAGGGCTGGGAGCTGGGAGAGAAGCTGAGTTGTATTGGACTTCGTTAGTTCCGCGGTCTGGCGGCCGAGTTTGGGATGGGCTCAGTTCAGCGAGGAGCCGCTGCTTCGCGTCCGACGGGGCGATGGGGCTCCCGTTTCTGTGGCGGCACTGTCACTGCCTTGGCCCGTGCGCCAACCAACGGCCTCCAAGTACACTGATAATAAGCTTATTGAAGGACTACAAGTAGAGGGGCTAATAAACGCTGTGATATTAAGACAGGGGGACAGGGCACTCCTCGAGTCTGTTCCCAAGTGCCCTTTCCCAGGTGTCCTTTCCCAGATGCCCTCAATCCAAACCGGGAGAACAGGTGTGAATCTTGCAGCGCAGTTGCATTCTCGACTTGATATCTGACCAATATGACCAATATGACAAACATGCCGCTTCCATCATTTCGTCTCTCTTACTGCCTGCGCTTTGCATTTATTCCCGGCATATGACCTGTACGCTGCACCAACTTCACATGCACTGTAATCAGGCCGACGAAACACACCACGGGGCCCAGCGTCGTATGACTCCACCCCCAGGATCAATGTCTGCCTCGGCGGCTGTCAGCAGCCACCTTGTACTTGCCTCAGACAAGCCTGGAGTCCCTCATTCTACAGAAATCCCAACATCGCGTTCACAATCCCAAGGGCAGCGATAAGGGATGACCAGGCGCGTTTACAGCCCCCTGAAGAAATGGTGTCTCACACGGCTGTACCTTATTGCTGTCAAGTCTGGTGTCCTAAACCAAATTTCCGCTCAAGGGACCGTAATAACCCTTGCAGCGTCCATTAAGGATCAAGACATTGCATTCCTTTTGCTCTGGGTTTGTCTGAACATCATGAAACAAAGTGCACTCAACTTAGACAAGCACAACGCAAACCTGTAAATCCACGCGCCCTTAGAGCTCGCTGTCGAGACACCATAAAGACAAACATGTCGGGCGTCTGAAATCTCTGTATTGAATTGGAAAATCTGGCTCGTTGAAAATCGTCGTACGGGTTTGCGGGCACCAATTGGCCTCGGTGCGAAATCATCACGTCCCCCCAAACTCCTCCAAACTTTCGGGATCTTGGGAACCAGTGTAACTCAAATATGGATCGGCGCGACGGTTTCCAGGGCCAGTTATAATTTGAACATTTATCTTCTTTGATTCGTGGATATAAGCTACAGTTTAATAATAATAAAAACATGTCTAACAGGATGTCGGCCGTCTGAGCTTTGGTCCCCCAAGTGTAGGAGTCTCAACCGACTTAACCACAGCGCAGCACCAGACTCTTCCAACCGCATCGATTTATTTTCTGCACCATTTCAGGCGATAAATTAATCGCAATTGTAGTCTCCGCAGTCTCAGGTCGGGTCTGTGGTCAGATTGTCCGAATCGTCCGATGCGTCCATTCCAAGCGGCATGATCCGAGCTAAGTATTCGTGGCTCTGAGAGCCAGAGGCAATATAGTTGGTATATGGCGGGTATTGTTTCGTGTCGTTACTCGAATTTGTATCCGCATTGGGATGTCGTGCGTTGTGTCTACCGGACTTGCTCGTTCTCGTCCTTGTGGAAACCCAACCACTCTCCCAGCATGCCTCCGGGCTTGGGCACCGGGCACTCCCGACGGGCTCTCAGCTTCGCTTGCTCAACCTCGTCCGCCGCCATGTCGTTGAATTGCACAATGCCGTCCTTCACTTCAGGGCTGGTGTCCTTCCTCCTCCATCGCTTCCGCCGGCCGTTCTCGTCTACAATAATTTCTCCGTCGGTGAATCGGGCTCGCGGTACGGGGCACGGGAGCAGGTGCGGAAGTGTGACGACAAAGAAGGAGGCGGCGACGGTCGTGGCAAACAACGACGAGGTCATCCGCGACTTGGGATGAAGAAGTGGTGGCATGATCCGACTTGTAGGGATGTTCGGAGGGACTCTAGTGGTCTCAATTGGGCGTTAGCGAGTATCTCGAGGGGTGCTAGATGCCATTGAACTCACGTAATGACCGTAGCATCGTCCTGCCAGGGCGTAGGGGCCGGGTTGACGTCGTCGAGGGATTTCTAAGTGTTCCGTGGGCCCGAGGCTTGAATTCGCGAAAGCAGCTCACCCAACTTTGAGTCCCCAGCTGCATGATTGTGTTTAGCGTTCTCTGGTTGGCTAATGGCTTTTGCCAGGGTCCACCGGGATCGGTCACACATAAATCCGAAAATCCTTGGCATCCCGCGGGGTACGTACCTTTCTTGGAGGTTGGTACTCGTTGCGCCAGGTGAGTCGCGGAGCGCGAGAGGACATAGATTTTCAATCATATCCCATCTCGCCAGCTCTTTGTCCTCCCCCGGTGCCCCCTTCGCGAGACGGCCAAGAGCGCATATTCCGACATGTTATGATCGCCTAAGTCGGCTCCCTATAAGTCTACAAGCGGCCAGCGCACCTCACGTGCAGCCGCCCAACGCCCTCTCCCACCATGAGCGATCTCGACAAGTAGGCTCTCTCCGACCCGCCGATCCTCGCAGCCCGCAAGCTAACGTCGGTCCCAGGGCGATTGCGCAGCTGCGCGCATGCCGTCCGATCCCAGAGGCGCAAGTCCGCGAGCTCTGCCATAAGGCCCGGGAGCTGTTGATCGAAGAGGGCAACGTCGTCACCGTATCGGCACCTGTGACGATATGTGGCGATATCCACGGCCAGTTTCACGATTTGATGGAGTTGTTCAGAGTGGGCGGTGACGTCCCAGATACAAACTATCTCTTCATGGGTATGTTCCCTCGCTTTTTGCGTTGCCCTGCCACTGACCAAATCTCTCGGCAGGCGACTTCGTCGACCGTGGATTCTACTCACTCGAGTCCTTCCTTCTCCTTCTCTGCCTCAAGGTCCGATACCCCGACCGCATGACCCTCATCCGAGGCAACCACGAATCGCGGCAAATCACCACCGTGTACGGATTCTACGACGAATGTCTACGAAAGTACGGCAGCGCAAACGTCTGGCGGTACTGTTGCGATGTCTTCGACTACCTCGCTCTAGGCGCAATTGTCCTGGGTGCGTCAAACACCCTGTCGCCTGGCACCGAGCCTGTCGACGACGAGACCGAGATCGAAGTTTGCGACCAGAATGGATCCGTCATGAGCCGCTTCCCCCGACGTCGGCAACTGGGTGGATCACAGGAACAAGCGCGGAGTCCGGGCGTTGCATCTGGAGACAAGACTGGCCCGCCAGGCTCAGGCGCATCAGGATCGAGCGGTGGCACGGTTGGAAACCCGGCTGGAGCAGTCCTTTGTGTCCACGGTGGGCTGAGTCCGCTCATCGACACAGTCGATAAGATTCGGCTGATAGACCGAAAGCAGGAGGTGCCACACGAGGGCGCCATGTGCGACCTCCTCTGGTCCGACCCTGACGAAATCGACGGCTGGGGTCTCTCCCCGCGAGGTGCAGGCTTCCTCTTCGGCGCTGATATTGTCAAGGTCTTCAACCACCGTAACGACCTGAGCCTCATCGCGCGAGCACATCAGCTCGTCATGGAAGGGTTCAAGGAAATGTTCGACGCCTCCATCGTCACCGTCTGGTCCGCCCCCAACTACTGCTACCGCTGTGGCAACGTCGCTGCCGTTCTGGAGCTATCCGAGGATGAGTCCGGCACCGGCCTCTTCGCCCGCAGCAACGGCGACGTGGGCCGCAGCGACGGCGGCGCGGGCGTCATGATGGAGGGAGACGGTGGGCCTCGAAGCGGTCCCGCCCGCCGGTACCGCGTGTTCCAGGCGGCGCCGCAGGACTCGCGTGGCATGCCGGCCAAGAAGCCGGTGGCCGACTACTTCTTGTGAATGGGTTGTTTTTGTCATTGCCGTACAAGCTATGGCGGGTTTTGTATCATGAGACACACACTTTGGGCTTGGGTCACGGATGAGCACGGAGTTTTACGAAATACATATTTTTACTACCTCACTATGTCTTTGTTCCGTTTTGGTTTCCAAGGCAAATGCAAGCCCCTGTCTGGTCTAACAACCACCAACCAACTAGACATAAAACACCATCTCATCCTCCACACCCACTTATTTTCCTTCTTAACCCACTTCTCCACCATCGTCTCCCCAGATTGCGTACTCCAAACTTCTTCCTCATCCCGAAATTCCATGTCAGCTCCTCTAGATCCTCCAAGGTACACCCCACCGCCTTTCGTTGTCGTAAACGGCCCCCACCAAGCATGCTGCCAAATCCGGCTCCTCCTGATGACCTCTCCGACTCATCAGGCGTGGGAGATCAGCCATGACAATGCCTAGAGTACACCAGGTATTGACGTCTGGTCTGGGGTTTCGTTCGCAGATGTCGACAATCATAGTGAGGAGCTCGGCGGCATTCGTGGTCTCGCTAAGAGTGAAGGGACTTGGTCCTCTAGGGAGTTCGGGGAACTCTTCTCAAAACTTCCATTTAGAAGCCTCCTCGGCGGGGGCGTCAGGGGAATGCCATGATTCCCAGAGATTGTAGGCGTTATGGGAGGCGTGGGTATCTTGCTCCTGGAAACCCCTGGCTTAGCAGCCTCCTTTGCGCAGGAGGTGTCAAGAGAATACCCGTCTTCTCCGGGGGGTTAGGCGTTGCTAGAGTTGTCTAAGTCTCCCCTTCAGAAGCCTCCTCCTTGAAAAGTTTCGCAGGAGTGTTAGTCTTCACAGGGCTGATCCTCGAGTGCTGCTTCGTTTCCATCTCAGAAGTCTTGGGAGAGAAATCAGCCTCTTCTTTTTATACAATTATCCTAATTTTCTTCTTAGGCATAGATTCTCTGTCCACTTCGGTCGTCTTTGACTTTTTTTTTTCTTCTTCTCCTTCCTCTTTCTCCTCTCCCGCTTCCAGTTCGCCGGCTCCCAGTCCGGATGTAGCAGAGCCAGCTCTTTAGGAGGGGGCAACCGGTACCCCCCCTTTAGTAGCAGCCAAGAGGATGTATAGGAGCTAGCCAGCAGGACTTTGATTACTGAGAGTTGCATGTTTTCGGGTGGGGGGGGGGCAAGGTCCTGACTACTCTGGCTCGTTTTGGGGAATTTCGGGGCCAAGTTTCGATCTCTTCGAAGGAGTAGAAGGTGCAACATCCTCGTCGGTCGTGGAGGTTGCGCTTATTCGGAGCCGGGGTATTGCGTACTATTTTCATCGTGCGATCGTGTTCCTCGTCGTCTGGGTCATCCGTCCGCGTTCGCTTCAAGCTTCGTACAGGGGCGTTTTCGTCAGTACTTTACCAGTAGGCCTCATCTTCTTGGGCCGACGCCCTATCAATTCGGTCTCAGTCAATGCCATGGCTGTCATGTGCCAAATATCCAAGAACATCCGACTATTCCTGGCAGCTCCTCATCATGAGCTCCTAAGCAAATACACTTCAGGATCTCGATCGGACAGCTAAGTCCTTTCATGCATGTTCCCGATGGCTTTTTGTTGTGGATGTAGTCTCTTGGACATAGACTTCGAGTCTTTGTCGATTATGAACAGGTCCAGCTGAACAACGAGTCGTGAGTCCCCCTTTCGAGCTGCATATTGGAAAGTCTTGGCAGCTTGCAAACCATTGCCTTG
The DNA here is from genome assembly GCA_014621425.1 of Cylindrodendrum hubeiense. NCBI lineage: Eukaryota > Fungi > Ascomycota > Sordariomycetes > Hypocreales > Nectriaceae > Cylindrodendrum > Cylindrodendrum hubeiense. The sequence continues at coordinate 15,843 of JAANBB010000214.1, read as the reverse complement.
TGATCCATCTCTCCCACCGGGCCAAGCGCGTGCACCGTGCTTCAACACAGTCGCCATTTCGTAACCCAGGCCCCATCTGCCGTGATTGTTCCGTTCCCGTGTATTCGTGTTCTTCGTAGCGCTTCGTGTCTCGATTTCTCGATCCGTTCGTAATGCAGCTTCATGTCTAGACCAGAGGCCTACCTCAACCCCTAGTCCGCAACCCAGGGCATTCATGCCGGTTCTGTCGGTGTGCCATGCCGAGTTCCTTGCCAGGTTATTCTCAAGGTGGGTGCTTGATCTGGTCTTAAGATGCCACCCTACTGAAATTAGCACCACGAGCCCCATCCATCTCAAAAAGTGGCTAGAGACAAATCGGGGTACCTAGCCAGGTTTGATTTCATGGGGAATGGTGATCAAGCAACGAGGCCAAGCCAGGCTATATCCAAGCCGGTCATGGCCCCTTCTACTTGTCAGCAGGATCCGGCTGAGCCAGGATCCGGAGCACCAGAATTTGAACTGCCTGGATTTTGGAACGAGTGCATTGAAATGGTGTAGTTCATAGCCGAGGATCCATCTCCTTGGAGAGACGGTATTGAATAGCTTTGTCGTCGGGGATCCTCTAGCATAGGGGCTGGTGACGGGAGATACCCTTCAGTCCGCGGCACCTGATGCCCAGGGAATACCGGGGGGGTGTATTGCTGAGAGTGGAGCTGCGAGGGGATCGTCGATCGTCCCATGGGTGGAGGAGTGTTGGAGGGCAGAGGGCGTGGGAAAGAAATCCCTGGCTGGATGGGTTGTGCTGGCTCCCAGAGGGGATTCGAAGTCGGTGCATTGGTCATAGGTTGATCTCGGGTTTCCTGTGGAGGTATCGGGTATGGAACGCCTTGGTCGTGAGGTGCAGGTCTCCGAGGTACCAAAGCCTGCTGCAGCGTCTGAACTGCCTCGCTGGGAGTGCCGGAGGGGAAGTGTGATATTGACCCAGGGTCGTGTTGCGTGGCAGCACCGGAATGCAAAAAGCTCACGACGTAATCCTCACCGATCCCATGTCTGGTGAGGAGAACGCGGAGCAGCCTGTTCTCCTCGGCGACCCTCCTGGCGGCCTGCTGAACCTCAGAAGAGGCCTCGATCCCCTGGAGCTCATAGGTACGGATCCGGTGCTCGAGTTCGAGTAGATGCTCTCTCCGCCGAGCTCTAGACCTTCGTTGATTGTCTCTCACTCGCTCAAGGTTCTTTGTCTAAAGAAGAAAATCCTGCCGTTAGGAACAAGGGCGGAGGAGGAGGGGAGGGGGGGGGGACGGGCTAGAGTGGGCCACACATACGTCCTTCGTTGGTCTTTCCATTTAGCCGTATTAAGACTTGTTCGAACAAGTCGCCGATGGGGTAGGGACGGATTGATGGCATCTAGGCCGAGCGGCAATACTGGGGAGAAAGGTTTGAGAGCGCGAATGGCACTGGGGCCCTGTTGTTGACTAGGCTAGAGGCGATGGATGCGCGCAAGAGCTGGGCTGGAGCTGAAGCTGGAGTTGGAAATGTCGACTGAGGTGCAGATGGAAGAAGCGACGCTTACCTTTTATCGTATAAAACCATGCGGGACCGGGAGTGACATCTTGGAGGAGCTAGGAGTGCTCTTAGAGGTCGAAGGAGACAAGCTCATGAGCCAAAGAGACTACTGCGACAGCCACAACAACGAGTCCGACATTTGAATATGCCAAACCCCAAAACTGACAGAATGAATACAATACCTAGGGGGAAAGAACCAATGCCCGTAATCCATCGACCCCCATTTGACAACCGGAAGGTGGGAGCCCTATTGGAACCGCCTTGGGCCACGGGCGAGCCGGCGGGGATGCCCCAGTCCAGCCAGTGCTAGTTGGGTATGGCAGTTACTGTACTGTACCTTAAGCTGCAGGTGCCTCAAGGAGCAGACCCTAGCGCTTTGTGACAGCCCCAGGAGACGACGAACTATTCCCATAATCGCTGGGGCGAAACCCGAGACTCAGGGTATGAACGCCACCGTCCAAGCCCCAGGGTCGACTTGCTACGTGCTGGCAAGGTGTACGGAAACAAAGCCACTCGGCACCGTAACCGCAACCGCCCGTTCTCCCCGTCTTGCTCCCTTTAGGAGGAGGAGGCGAGGGAGTGAGCCTAGTGCTGGCCAGATGGGTGTGCGGTCGTGGATGGTGTCTGGTTAGACGCTCGGGACTGGTTGATCGCACTGTCGAGGTTCAAAGCCATGCCCATGAGTACGCAGTACTGTACCATGAGCAGAAAACCACGAGCCCATTTCTCAATGGCTGGAGGGTGGGAGGCGCACATCCAAAAGAAAACGGCTTAGGCGTTAACGTGGCTGAGGGCGATTTGGGTTTACGCGACCCGCCCTACAGAGCTGATGACCGAGGCGCAGACGGGCTGACCCAGGGATCAAGATGCGAACAGCAAGCGGACGCAACGCATCGTAGAGGCGTTGGCGCTGTAATACTTTCAGTCTGGAAAGGCCCATGAGAACGGCACGCACATACATCTGCACATACATCTGCACATACATGTTGTACTGTACTTGGTAGGGCTTGCCGATATGCACCACACCCTTACGGACCTTTGCGCAAGACAGGTGGGGAGCGATGTGGAGACTGCATAGTGCCAGCCATCCTCTCAGTTGCGGGAGGGTTGGGTGGGATTCTGGTGTAAGTCGGACGTCGCGAGCATCGGTGCTTCGCCCGACACATCTGGCCAAGACGGTGAGACGGGCCAGAGTTTGAAGCCGCCAAACCATCGACACCCCCTTGCACGCCAGTCGGGAGAAGCCCAAGATGCGAAGCAACGTGGGGAATCATTCAAGGCAACCCAACCTTGGGTGCCTCTCGTCACCAGCCGTCTGTTGCGGCTGGCAGCTTGGGTTAGCTCCGAGACGGACCCGTCATTTGGTAAAGGCTAGGAGGCCGGTGACACCATGCCACACACTTCCTAGCAAGAAGCTAAGCTTGCCAGGGCGTCATGCCGCACGCCGGCGTCAACTTTTGAGAATGGAGCGGTTGAGGGAAATCAAGATGAGCTACTGTAAGGCCGCTAGGGCTGCAAGGTCGTGCCCGGGGGGATGAAATGAACCCGTCACCAAGAGACGGGAAGCGGGAGATATGACACGGCTGCATTGCTCTGATGCTTGATGTGAGGCTTGGCGGGCCCATGTCCGCGCATCAAAGGATGATGGGCTGGGACGCACGGTAGTTGGTTCAGAGAGTCATCACCGGGGGGTCAACACGTGGGAGGGGGGGCAAGATGCATCGAAATGCAGTATAGGATGACTTCAACAAGGGGGGCGAGACAAGATTGAAGCCTGGACCAGCTGAACATGCTCCGGCGTACTTCGGATGATGGCGTAGCACAATGCAACGCAATGCAACGCACGAGGGAAGTGGGAGGAGATGGGAGATGGGGGATGGGAAGTGGGAAGGTGGGAAGTGGGAAGTGGGAAGTGGGAAGCAGTCAGTGGGAGGTGACGAGAAAATACAACACATACTCGTACGGAGTCCACGAAGCCCAAGGTTGTTAGCGAGCCGCAGGCAAGCAGGGAGAAGAAGGAAAGAGCTGGTCAGAGCTTCAACTAAGGTGTGTGAAGGGAAGGGTTGCCTGACTACCTGCCCAGTTCAGCAAGGACGGTGCGGAAGGGCGGAGAGTGCGACGAGTGATCAACGAATAATCAGGGTGCGGAGTTGCATCGACAATTGGCAAGGAAAGGATTGGCAGGTACGAAGCGGAGACCCGTCCACATTGCCCCTTCTAGCCTGGCAAACCTTGTCCATCTCTCAATCTCGATTGCTCATTGCTTGTCCGGCGGCATTGTCCCAGCTCGCTGGTCTGGGGCTACTGGCTTCCCGGGTGGCTTGGGAGGCGTTTGGGGCTTGGGATCTGGACGCTTCGACGCCCGCCAGACGGCATTCGCCGGCCGTTGGGATGGCAGCCGCTCTCGCGCTCCACTGTTTCCGTCGTTCCCACGGTCTGAGCCCGCGAGCCTGTGAGCCTGTGAGCCTGTGAGCCCAGGTGGTTGCTGCTGTCCCTCGTTGAGCGTTGAGCGTTGGCAGGCTGGGGTAGAGTTTCGACGTTGAAAGTAAAAGTCGGTGGAGGTCTGAATAGCGGTGTCGTGTGTCGGTGTCGTGTGTCGGTGACGTGTGTCGGAGCCGTGTGTCGGTGTCGTGTGTCGGTGTCGCGTGCCAGCGCCGTGTGTCGTATCGTCGTATTGTCAACTTGTCGGTGTCGTCTGCCCAGTGTCGGTGTCGTAGTGCTGTGGCAGCATTGCGGACGCTGGCGCGTTAGGGTGTCATGACGGCAACACGCCCCGGGGACGGAGCCGAGGTTCAGGGTCCGTGAATGTCTGTGAGTGCCTGTGATGAGTGAGTGCCTGCGAGTGCCTACGAGTGCCTGTGAGTGTCCGTGAGTGTCATCGAGTGCCTGTGGGTTTTCTGTGTCTCTTGCAGGCCTGTCTGCATCCGTCTGTCTGCATCCGCGAGTCTGCATTCGCTAGGACTCTTGTGGCTCGTGGGCTTGCATTTGTCCCCGGTACCTGGAACAGGGTCGGGCAGACGGGGGGAAACAACCCTTCACAGCAGGGTATGGCTGAAGAGACGCATCATGGCTGGGTACCGACGGCAAGGCCCATGGGCTCGTTGGTGCGATGCCTATGCTTGAGACGCCTTCAAAGGGGTCCCCCAGATGCAATAGGCCACAGCCGTCCCAGGACCATGGCGATGGTCAGCCCACGAGACACGGGCACGGAGTTCCGGACACGGCGATGGCGAAGACTGTGACTGAGAAAAGCAAGTAAATCCTGACCCTAATAAGCGTCTCTACGAATCGCAGCCTGGGGATCCTCCTCCCTCTCCCCTGGTCTGGAGATCTGAGATGCACGCTCCGTGAAAGCTCGGCCTATCAATTGCTCCAAACCCGGTCTGCTGGCCCACAGCTGTTGGAACACCGCTGAAGCCCTGGTCCCGCCCAATGCCTCCCCCACGGATGAAGGTCCCCAAAGACGGATGGCACAGGGATGGCACAGGGATGCCCCAGCCATGCCCCCAGCCCTGCCCTGGTGATCCCCCATCAATGACCTCCATGATGCGGATCGGTGACCGCTTCCATTTCCCTTCCTCGACCTCTAGACGCCCGCAAACCGGCCGCCACCTCCGGACGACGAGACACGCACACACACCGGCAGAGGCGAGGGCAAGTCTGTCCGAGGGTCATCCAAAAGTATTTTCATACACGAAACAGGCTTTAGCCGTCACCGATAAGTTCAGTGCGTTGCGGTTCAGAGTGCGGAGTGAGTGCGGACCCGCCTCCTTGGCTCCGACCACGGCCGTGGTGCTCGAGAGCGGCCATCGTCCGCCACTATTACCTACTATAGGGGTTTCATTAATTACAGGTCAGATTCACGACTCAGGCGGTCAATCGAGAATGGTCTATGATGACAAGTCAAGTCAAAATCATGCCATGGTTTTCTTGTGTAACCCCGTATCCGCCTTCTCTTGCTTCACATTCTACATTCTACAGTGCATGGCTCTGATGGATCTGGATCGACCGGCCCGCAGGGCAACTTTCCCGATCGATGGGTGGCAAAGTGCAGTGGCCCACCAGAGTCAACCATCCACCCCAGATGCTCACCAACTCGTCAACCACGTGGTCAGCTGTCTCAGATACACTTCGTCCCGCAGCACCGTCTCAAACTCCTCGCGGCTCGCCAGTAAGTCTTCTTCGTCACCCACCCCCCCTCCTTCGTGGAGCCGCTGCCTGGCATCCCGAAATGCACGTGCCGCCTCTCTGAACCTCAGCTCTGCTTGTGTCAAGAGACTATCCCGCAGACAACCGGCACATAGCACCGGAATGTGGCCTTGGTCTGCGAGCGTGGGCGGTAGGAGATGAATGCTCTCCTTGGTCATCCGGCGCATCGGGATGGCATGGCCACATCCCGGGTACGTCATAGTAAGTCGACAGAATGGGCAAGACTCGTTAGTACGAAGCCATGTTTTGAGACATTCTGATCCGGCAGCATGCCCGCATGGTAGTATGCTAAAGGTCGAGTCCTCGAGAGGCAGGGATTCGGACTTCATTTCACACTCCACCTCATGGCAGATCTGACACCGTAACTTAGTTGGTTTGTCAATTAAGAAGGTGATTTTGGGAAAGGGGAAGAAGCACTCTTCCGAGTTGTACATGCGGTTGGGCTGAAACCACGACAGAAAACGGGGAAATAACTTGGACCTGAGCCGTAAAGCTCCTCTCGCTCCTTTGCCTCCTACTCCACCTACATGGGATCGCCATGTTGGCCGTTTCTCGGTGTTGTCAGAGCTCTGTTCCGATCTTCTCGTTCGTAAATACTTTCCCTTTTTGCATTGGGGGCGCTCTGCCGCCATCTCGTGTTGTTGATTCAGTTTGGTGATTGCAGTTGTCCTGTCTCTTTTCGTATGCGGAATATGGATTCCGTCAAGTGGCAATATGGTTGTTAGCTTGTTCCTCATGATGCAGAGCTGAGACAATTCGAGCGGAGCCGATTCAAATACCAATCCCAAGGATCGTTGGAGACATCTATGGCGCGAACACTACCATGCGTTCCTGCGCCCTAAGACTCTTTGTGAGCAATCACTTGAACTCGGCGACGCCGAAAGGCCAGGCGGCGGCCATCATGCAGTTGCAAGCTCCTGTCCTGAATACATTTGACGTGACAGTGAACTAGTGAACTCCACTATTGTTTAAATGAACACCGAAAAAGAAAAGGAAAAGGGGGGGTCCTGCAGGAAGGGAATCGATGCAGAGCGCAATCAATGGCCTAAAGCAGCAAGGAATGGCGCTTTGAGGGCATCCGAGACACATTTTGAGGACCCCGCTATCGCGGGGCATCACAAGAGCGTAGTGTGCGGTGTCGCTACTCCCTCTAAGGGCGGGGGGAACCTTCTCCCGGTCTTCTACGGTAAGCTTATGAAAATTGGGGTATTCCCGGCCAGCCCTCTACCAACTGCTCGAATGGGAGAGAATTTGTATCGCCTAACTCTCACATTGATTTGAACTTCGATTTCTCAAAAGCATCCCATGAAGCAAAGTCCAATCCCCCCCCATGGGCCTCGACCAACTTAGGCTCTGCGAAGCAAGCCCCGTCAAAGAAGGTTGCAACTTCTCGATGAATAGGAATTGTTATATTCCCGGTGACATGGTATCGATTTTCTGGCCGAGCTCTTTTTCTCTGTCTGTAATGTTTCTACCGGACGGCGGCTGAATCGGTCCGATATACCCGCGGACGCTTGAGTCCGCGACAGCGCCGCACCTTAACTAGATGCACGCCGTCCTTTGTTGTTTGTGTACTACATTCATTAATTCGTCTCTCCAATAAAAGAATTGTGTCAAAACGTCCAACTGTCGGCACGGAGAGTCTCATTGGAGGCAAAACAGTGTTCAATAGCTAACATCTCATAGACAATTTCGACCTGTGCGATACGGATACTCTCAGGAAACAGCAGAATGAATCCGAAGATCGATTGAAGCTCATGTCGTTGCCAGTTCTCTCTTCCCGCTACCGCTGCTTCTCCCGTTGCCGGCTTGGCGTTGTTGGTGCTAACCTTCGGCGGCTTGGCACAAGTTCCGCCGTTACATTCCCGTCTTGTGGCCTCGAAACTCCACCTCGGCGGATATTGACATCAGGGGCAGAAAAGATTCTCGAGAACAGGGCCGAAACGTGGCAAACCAGCCGAGTTTGTACTATGTAAGTTCAGTCGGATTCTGATCGGCCTCCGGAGCCGTGCCAGTTCGGAGAATGTGGGTCCATCGGTGCAACTAGTCTTGCCGGGCCGGGAAGCAGAACGCATGTGGGTTGGGCTTCGGGACAAGCCATCAATGTACGACACACAGCCGATACGAATAAGTGCATGGCTGGGCTTTCCAGGGGAATGCGGGCGTTCGTTGGTGGTCTGACTGAAACTGTAAAGGTCTCGGAAATTTGCGCGGTCTAGAATCTTTAGATTCCCAGGTAAGTGGGTTTTCGCCACTTAACGTAGCCACTCCTGAAGACACAACCCCGAGTTGAGTTGGCTGCAGATGCAGCTTCCCACATTTTCCACCCACCTTTAGGTCAGGGAAAGGCTAGCCACGCAAGCTGATGATGGCTACATAAACAATATGTAGCTTATGCATGGAGGGATAGAGGAGAGAGGTGAGATGCGGTGATATCTCCTCCGCCTTGAGGGGAAATCGTCTCACGAGCGATCCAGGGGGGTCCGCCCACAGCGCCCAAACGCAGAGCTGAGATAAATATCTGGCGATGGGCCTTGCATCAGAGGCCTAGGCCTGGTGGTGAGCCGCGTCGACCGAGCCAGCTGCAAAGCTGACAACGGGACCAACCGGGCTGACGCCGAATTTCCCAGCTCGTCTTGCCAGCCTCCAGCGTCTCAGTTAGTCCCCACACTTTCAGTTGTCTCATTGCATTCCGAGACAGGGCTTCAATCTGTGGTGGTTTCCCGCAGCGTTGTCTTTTTCTCATTCCCGCGCAATCACATTATCGTAGGTTTGTCATTATTATGTCCGTGACTAGAACTGGCAATATCTGTTACTCGTTCCACGATGGCTCATGCACCTCTGCCGTGGCGCGTCTGCTGACCTCTCACTTGAATTTCGCCTGAGCCGCATTTAACCATCCAAATCATATCTGCAGTTATGTGCCGGGAAACGCTCCGAACTTTGAAGTCCAACGTGGCCACAAAGCAGCTGGACGTTGGATTCCCTGCCAGTTGTGTCCAGGCAGGCTCGTATCCTGTGACAATATCACACAGAGTGTTGCTTGGCGAGGGATGTAAACAACCCAGGGTCCGTGAGAGGAGGCGGTATCATCCCATCTCATGGTTTCACTTTGAGATTGCGACTTGCGCAGTCAATCGTCTGTTCATAAGAAAAGGAAGGAAAAACTGCTTGCAGCGACGATCATCTAACGGAGCTTACCTATATTTCACCTCGTTTGGTCCCATTTTGAATGTTAGCCACGGCTCGTCCCTCTTGCTTTGTACATGACATCCTCGTGCATCATTCATCATCCTCGTTTCAGACAATTCGCTCTCCCCCTGGTGTAGTCCATCAACATGCCTTCCTTCAAGACCGCATTCATATCAGCTGTGCTGGCCTGCCTTGCTCACGCTAAGACGATCAAAATTACAGCCACCAGCGACAGCACATTCAATCCCGACTCCGTTGAGGCTAACGAGAATGATGTTCTCGAGTTCTACTTTGAAGCCAAGAACCACAGCGTAGTTGCCGGCGACTACAGGTACCCTTGCTCTCCTTTGGATCTCGGAACTGGCTTCTTCTCTGGCTTCATACCTACAGATGATGGCGCCGCAGTATGTCTAGCGCATCAGGGGGCGCGGGTCCACCCACTAACAGATCACAAAGGACAAGATTTTCCGAGTCACCGTCAACGAAACCGAACCCATCGCCTTCTATTCTTCCCAGGGCAATGAGTGCGCGGAGGGTATGGTCGGCATTGTAAATCCCTCCAAAAATAAAACACTCAACGACTACAAGGAACGCGCCTCGGAACTCAGCAAGGCTGTCACTCCCGGCCGCGCCATCTATGGCGGCAAGCTCATTGACTCTGATGATGCTGATTCGAACGATGATGACAGCCAGGACTCGTCCAAAAGCGATACCGATGACAGCAGTGATGACGACGACAATACTGCCCAATCCCTCCAGATCCCTGTCTTCGGCCTTCTCGGTGCTATCGGTCTTGCTCATGCCATACTCTAGGTGCCGTCACAAAGAGCTAGCAGATGCGGAATATGGCTACGTGTTTCATTGGCAATGGTTTCTTATGGAGTTGCGGGATGTTATGGATAGTCACCGTGAAACATTAATTTCAATGCCGTGCGTTCAGGAGATACTTCAATTGCTTTTGATAGCCCGGAATGTCTGCTTCTGTTGTTGATTCGTCTCATACTTGGGTTCTTCTAGCCACAATCCTCCATTTCTCATGAATCCCGCGAAAACACCCGGCAACCTCCCGTATGATATGATACGAATCGCGATGGAGTTTCGAGATTACGATACTCGCAGTGACTCACTGTTTCACAACTGGGGAGTTTCCGGTTCAATTGTGGTGCCCAACAACAAGCTTCTTTCACTCACTCCAATTACCTTGTGGGTTAGTATCTCGCTAGCCTGCCTCGCCAACTGATCGTGTCCTTCATATCTCTCGACTAAAGCAGTATCTAGAGTATCATGAGTGTGCGGGATTGTTGACCAAGTAAACTCCAATTATAAAAATGTACATACTCCGTAGTCTGAACAGAGCTTTCAGCTCCAAGCCATTATACGAACTAAGTCATGAGTGCCCAGGGTTCCTGCATGAGTGACATATGCTGCGTCATAGTTGGGTCATGATGCGCATTCCGAAACATTTGGACTAGTCCATATCCTAAACATTTTTGGTTCCCCATCATCATTGTATTGTGGAGTAAGGGATACCGTTCACATGGTCATGATGTCGGCTTTTCGGCCGCAGGTGTGAATGAATGAATCCTCGTTGAACGATGTTAGAATTGACATGCTTACTTGGGTAGCAAGGAAACAACGGCAATTTAGCGTAAAACAGCACCGATTTTACAACTGAGGAACCAATACCTTGTTTGCGCACATTACAGGAATTGGGTTGATGACAATTGTGATGCATATGATCTTTGTTTGATTTTACATTCAGCCGGTTGGTTGTGAAAGAGGTCTCTAGGGTAGGTAGCATCCCCAGATTTCTCCCGGCGTTAGTGGACCTGTGCTGTGGGTGCTGAAGCGCTTAAACCACGGGCGGGATTCTCGGTACGCTTCGGGTCTGCGGCGAGGTTGCCGGGAATACTTCTAAATCCCGGCCCACAGCGTCATTCCCTCAACACCGAATTCGCGGGCTTTCTCCATGGCTTTGCTCCCTCATATCTTTGCCCCTCCCAGTGATGCGCTCGCAGGATCGACATTCCACCCTCCCAATTCGACTTCTCTGACACGAAATTGACGAAAGACACGAAAGACACGAAATACACTATGCGCGCTGGAGTGAGGTGCTCTGCCCCTCTCCGCCCTCTGCGAGCGTCGACGTTGGTCAGCAATGGTCAATGTACGAGAACTCTCCGGACGACCGCGACTCCTCGGACGGTGAAGTCGGTGCCATCCTGTTACCGACTTCAGAGGACAACTCTTGCGCCCCAGGGTACCAGTTTGTCGCAGACATGCCTCAGCAGGACACGATCAATGGCGACAGTCGCAACGGAGGAGAAACTCGGCCAGGATTACGGACCAATTCAAGAATACGATAGGCGTGTCGAGGTGGGGCAACTGCGCAATGATGAGCACCAGAGAGGTGAGAACTACACCTGAAGCACTTGATACACCCTGAGGCAATCACTAACATTGGTTCAAGGCATCATCCAAAACCTCCAGAACCTCCACGAGGAACTGCGCCACTACACCACGCCTCCCATTGTCCCCCCCGATATCGATTCTCTCAAGCCCGTTAAAAAGTCCGTTTTTGCCTCGCTCTTCGGCAAATCTAAGAGTACCTCCGCCCTGAGCGAGATCCCAGGAAGTCTTCCCCGGGGCCTCTATCTGTATGGCGATGTTGGAAGTGGCAAGACCATGTTGATGGATCTCTTCTACGATACGCTGCCCAAGTCTGTCAAGACGAAGAAGCGAATTCACTTCAACAACTTCATGCAGGAGGTCCAGCTGCAATCACATCGCATCAAGATGCAACACGACAACGACATTGACGCCATACCATTCATCGCGGCCCAGATTGCCAAGGATGGAAATGTACTCTGCTTTGACGAGTTCCAGTGCACGGATGTGGGCACTGCCATGATCTTGCGAAGGTGGGTTTGTTCAAGGAACGGTGCTCTAGTGTGAAACTAACAGCAACCAGATTACTCGAAGCGCTGATGTCGTACGGTGTAGTAGTCGTTACGACATCAAACCGACATCCTGATGAGTTGTACAAAAATGGTGTTCAGCGAGAATTCTTCATCCCCGCGATAGAGCTTCTCAAGAACCGACTCCATGTTATCAACCTCGACTCTCCTACCGACTACCGCAAGATCGCTCGACCCCTCTCCGGCGTTTACCACACCGCCCTCGACAGCCATGCCAACGATCACGCCGAAAAGTGGTTTCGATTCCTCGGCGACCCTGAGCAACCCGAGCCGCGCTCCGAAGTTCAGACGGTCTGGGGCAGAGAGATTTTTGTTCCCAGAGTCAGCGGGCGGGCTGCGTGGTTCACCTTCGACGAACTCATCCGGCAACCAAAGGCAGCGGCCGATTACATCGAGCTGGTCCGAGCCTATGACGCCTTTATCGTCACAGACATTCCTGGGATGACCCACCAACAGCGTGATCTGGCGCGCCGCTTTATCTTGTTCATCGACGCCGTGTACGAGGGCAACGCCAAGCTGATTCTCACCACAGAGAAGCCCCTCACGGAGCTCTTTGTCTCTCGGGATGAGATTGCCGAGAGTCTGATGCAGCAGGGCGTAAAGGAAACCCCGGCTCCTGACCTGGAACTTAACATTGAGCAGTTGAAAGACTCGGGTTTGTTTGTCGGATCAGAAGAGGCCTTTGCGTTTGCACGAGCCCTGAGCCGATTGCGTCATATGGAGAGCACAGAGTGGGTGGAAAGGGGCATGGGCCTGGAGGATAAGGGCGGGAAAGAAGACAAGGACAGCTGGAACAAGACGAGGAGCCGGCAGATGGAGGATTCGATGTGAGGCATGAGGGGATTTGTTTGACAAGAAAAGACGCATTATACCCGGAGCACTGCCTCGGCATTAGCGAGCGTTTGCCTGGCTTGTATTGGTTACGTTTTGATGCTTGTGTTGGATATGACTGAGTGGTAACTCTAGAGACAGTGCCTGAGGGCATATGAGCATATATGTATTTCACATCAGAAACTACCATTGACTATAAGAACAAATCTATGATATGATATTGCAGTTCTTGTCAGGCATTGTAATCTTATGCTTCCTTTAAAAGCTAGACAGTCGGCATACAACCGCAACTAAAGTCATGTCAGTAAATGCCGGGGAGTATGGTCCACTTGACATCCTGTTTGAAGCTCTCCCATTGCTCTCCATACCTCTCGCTACAGTAGTCATTAAGCGTCGGCACCGCCATCGTCACGAAGTCCAGTGCCTGTACACCCCCTATTATCAATCCTCCCCACCAACTGCTCGCAGCCAGGCAATACGCCGCGCCAGAGCGCATACCCGCCATAGTTGATGTGCCGAGCCCAGCTCCACAGTCCCGAGCGCATCACCTTACCCTTGTTAGAGGGATCGTCCTTGAACGACTTGCGCTGGGCCTCGGAGACAGTTTCCAAGGCGATGCCGACGGTGTATATCGCGGGGCCAAGGATGAACGGGTAAGGGATGTTAGTGCCAGGGAGAGCCGGCGAGAAAGAGTAGTGTGTTGAGGGTGTTGACGAAGGTCTTGTACACGCTCACGGCAACAGCAGTTATGGGAGGGAAGTGCTCCTGCGAGAGGGCAACGAGCCAATAGCTCTGCTTGAGGGAGGAGCCCGCGGCCATGCCGAGGATGATTAGACGCGGGAGCGGGAGGCCGAGGGAGTCAATAGCCTTGAACCCAGTATGGAGGGATGTGCCGACCGTCGCGGTTGCGGCCGTGATGCCCAACTTGGTGAGCAGGGCCGCACCGCCACCGGCGAGGAGGTTGTACTGGAGGATGGGATCGAGGCTGCGCAGGCCGAGGAAGGTAAGGGTTCCAGCGATATTAGGCTTTTTGACGCCGCGCTCGATCAAGTGAGAGCGCCTCTGCGGCTTGGATTCTGCCATTGCAGGAGTGGGATGTATCTGGCGAGGGAAAGGGGGTTGATGTGAAATGGCGTGTCTACGAGAGGCTGAGGACAAGGACTTGATCTCTAAGGTTGCTGTATGGCACACGAGTCGAATGGCGCAAACTCTACGTGCCCATGGAACTGAAGCTTCCCACCACTCAAGAAGCGACAGCCGACAAGCGTGATACCGAGAAGCTAATGCTGATAAGAGTATCTCTCGGATCTTTAGAACGAGGGCTGCGATGCGATGAATTGGTGACGACTGAGGAGGTTCCGGGACGAAGGACAAACACTGACCGTGGACCTGGAGCAACCGTATTGAGCCAAATTGGGCACTGGGCTCTGAGACGGAGGGTTCACATTGCCCCTGCTGTACATCGTAAAGTTGTTCTCACACCTCTCATTATATTCGGATTGACCATATGGGAAGATATTCAAGTCATATCCACCTGTCCTGGGCATACATACTTCTGAGACGAATGACTCGGCCATGTCGTCTGGACCGAGGCTCAATGCCGCTGCCTTTCGAGGCGGCCTTGCCTTGACCGCCTAAGAGACGATATTATGATTGAGAATCAACTCCAGAAATAGTATGATCCAGCACCACGGATGTAGCATTGAGACACACACGAGACATGTCTAGGTAGGCAAGCTGGTTGTCATACGCAGCTGAGTCACGAGCTCGATCATGTTAGCAAAGCTCCCGATTTAACTTGCTCTCGCACCGACCACGTCTTAACCATCCACCTCGAATGCGTCGCCAAACACTGATAAGTGACGGACAATAAAAAAAAGCACTCATCAACGGCTTCGTAGTCAGCCGGCAGATGGGAAATAAGACTCTGGGCCGAGGGTAAAACGAAGCCCACTCCGCTTGTCAGAGACGCGACCGATGCGAGATGAGCCTCTGGGTAAACGCCATTGCCAGCTGTTGCATCTTCCCCATCCGAGGCCTCCTTGCAGTATACCCGCCTGCACTGTCAATCATACATCCCTGCTTGACGTGTTCTTGGAAGCCCTGTCCAGATGGAGCCGAAACACCGGTGTTGGCAGCTGGAGGTGCCGCATATTGGTCGAGTCCCTTGCCAATGACACGGGAGTGTCGGTGCTGAAGTGCAACCGACTTGTTTGCCCAACGACGCTCAAGTTGAAACAACAGGGTCAAGGCGGCCACCGAGAGTGGTTGCCGCCGTGTAATTGACAAGCTATGCGAACGTGGTAAGACGGTGTCGTGTGCGCGTCGAGTGAGGACGGGATGGTCGATAAACGAACGCGGGTCCCCCAGATTTGGCTGATGATCACTAATTTTACCGAGTACGAGCAGCTAGGCATGATGGACAATCGCGCACACCTTCACCCATCGCTGGGATATTATGAATGCCTCTCGAGAACATGGGGATAAACCGGCCTCAAGGCTACGTGCGAGATCAAGGCTGTTGATCGAGACCAGTACGCCAAGGCACATCTGAGCTATCGCCAACAAGGCAGGACGGGTCCATCCCACGGATGCGCGGAAATTCCATGACGGCGGCGTGGCCGTCCTCAAGATGCAAACGGCTCAGATGGAAGCGTCCTCATTTCGGCATGGGCAGCCGGGTGGGTGACGCTATTGGGAGGGGAAGATCGACGTGGGTTCGTGTTTCATAGACCTGGTTAGCCCGGGAGCTATGGGAGAGTGGGTGGCGTTAGTCCAGAGGCGGTAGTCTTTAGGTGGGTTTCCTGGGGGTGGAAGACGGGTGTCGTGACGGCTTGGGCGTGGAGGTCAAGGCAGTTGGGGCCTGGGCAGGCTGGGTTCTAGAGTGCGGCTGAGGGGCGGCATGAGGCCATTTGCACATTAGGAGCCGGCGGGAGCCAGCAGGAGCAAATCTCAATTAATAACAGCGAGCGCCCGTATTGCGCGGTGGCGGAGGAGGCCATGCATGCGGTGTTGGTGATGGAGACAGAAGATGCAGATGCGGAGGCTGCGGAGGCTGCGGGTTGGAGGTGAAAAACAAACAAAACGTATT
>JAANBB010000213.1:0-66430 GCA_014621425.1 Cylindrodendrum hubeiense | reverse complement strand
CGGGGATGATGTTGCGGGCGTCCTTGCGGTGCTGCCGGGGCGAGTCGTGACCCGAGCCCGGGGCCGACGCCGACGGGGTGGACGACGTCGGCGTCGCGGGCTTGGACGAGGTGGACGGATTGTTGCCCATGGTTGCGGGGGAGCGCCCTGTGGCTTTGCTGGCTTTGCTGGCTAAGCGGGGGAGAGCCCCGGTGCCGTTGCGGGTTTGGGGAGGTTGGAGGTTGAAGGTTGAGAGTTGGATGTCCGGGAATGTGGAGAGTGGAGTGTGGAGGTGGAGGTGGAGGTGGGAGGTGGGAGGTTCAAAGCGGGAGGACGAAAGGAGCGGGCGGCTTATCGCGATAGCAGCAGACGCGGGACGACCTCTATTGTATGCCTCGCAGTTGTCGAGCTGTCGAGCTGTCGAGTCGTTGGCTTCTTCTTGATTGTCTTGGATTTTCCACAGTTTCGCCTATCGCAAAAATGACGACACATGCATCCAGCAACAAGTGCCGCGGCGATATCGCATCAAACCCTCCCCCAATTAAATCAGCAGCGCGCCCAAACGCTGCCACAGCCGCTGGTCTGTGTAGCCGCGGGAGAGCTGTCAGGAGCAGGATGGCGTCGGGGGGGCTCGATTGCGTGGGTGGACGAGCTTGTTCGCGTTGCGCGGTGCCGTGTTCGCGTTGCGTCGTGATGGGGATTCTGTCCCACGTCGCTCTCGCGGCTTCGTTCGTCGGTCTGGCGGTCGTTGGATTGTCGGGCCCTGCTTGGTGTCGCTGTCGCGGGGGAGTGGAGAGAGGTGGTGGGCAGTGGTGGGAGATGGTGGGAGCTGGCTCAACCTTGGGCTGGGATCCGATGGGGTGATGGCAGTTAAGACGGGACTTGAAGGCAACTTCATTTGCCACCCAGTGCACACTCTAACCGAGGTATCCTGCCGGTGCCCAGTATCAACCACTTTAACATGTTCCAGGGGCCTTTCAGTGGCTGGGGTTGGCATGCCGTGGTGGGGTGAGACGGAGCCGCCTACCTACCACCTACCTACCACCTACCTTATGCAACCCGCATCATCATGACAGCCAGCTCCCTTTCCACCTACACATCAACATCTGCATATCCGTCTAGCAAACGCCCATTCATTCTGTCTTTAACCAAGCATCCAATAATACAATTGTCCATCCTCTCCAATACCCTCTTTCAATCGTCTCTGACGATGTCGTGACCTCGTCCAATCCAATCCCCAGCTCAACAACACACGACGTCACCAACACATAAAATGGCCGACTCGTCCGCAGTGACGACAACCTCCCACTCCTCCAGCTCTATCCTCTCCCTCGTCCTCGACGCCTTCGCCGCCGTATTCTCCTTCATCTTCTCCATCCACTGGTCTCTCCGTCTCTACCAGCTCTTCTCCCTGGTCGCCCTCCCCTTCAGGCTCATCCTCCATCCCTTACGCTTCATCGCCGGCATCCTTCTCACGCTCTTCGCTCCCGCCATCTACTTCGTTTCATTTGGACTCTCTGGGGTTCGAGCACTAGCTTCCTTCTTGGCTAGCCTTGAGGTGAGAAACCCCATGCTCCAGCATGTGCAAACTGGTATAGCTAACGTTTTGCATACAGCCGTTATACACCTTTGTAAGAAGCCATTCTATTCATCACACTATTTATGATCATCAATCCTTGGAATTTAATCTCTAACACAGTCTCTAGTTCGGTGCAGCCGCAGGTGTGGGCATATTCGCTGGCATCGTCATCGCCATATCGTCCTCCCTCATCACATCTCAACTGGGCATACAGGACGACGAGGGCGACGACGCCTCTACAGAAAGATCCAGCTCCAAGCATAGCTACCTCCAAGATTCTCAAGGCCGGCGGGATTCCTCCTCTACGGAGCTCGAATGGCAATGGCTTGACTCGCCCTCGCACCGGCGCAGACCCGCCGCCGGGTTGCTCTCACAGACTATTCACGAGGAGGATGATGACTCTGAATACTGAGGTAAACCAAGGTGGTGGTCCCGCTCAAGATAGAGATCTTTTGGTATGAGTACATGGATTTACAGCTTCTCCAGCACACCCTAGATACCCCAATGCCATGTCGACGCACGTCGCGTGGCACCCTTCCATGGCTTGCAGGTTATGCTTTACCTGGCCCTTTAATTTATTCGTCTTGGCTTTCGTTCCATCCCTTTGCGCCGCATCTCTTGCTTTACTCAGTTTCGCATCTTGTGCTCAATTACTCTTTAACGCCAGTTCCAATCCTTTCTCTCATGTTTCACCGTGACCCGAATGTCCTATCTTCGGTATACATCGCGATCCGGCCTCTCCCGGTCTCGCGATCGCTCGTGTCTAGGCGATCTGCTACGGCTCATGGTTCCGCGGTCCCTGTCGTATCGTCGATCTTCCCTGCTATTGCGACGTCGGCGTTCATCCCGGGGGCGGTCTTCTCGGGGGCGATCGTCTCTGGGAGGGCGATCGTCTCTGGGAGGGCGGTCATCCCTCCGTCGGGGGACTGCATCATCCCGCTTGTACGCAGGGATATATGTGTCAATCTCGGCGCCACCTCGAGGCCCAGGTGCCCCGCGGCCCCGAGGGCCTCGATCTCGATAATCGCCTTCTTCCCCAGGAGGTGGGCGAGGGGGTGGTGGCCCTCGCTCCCGCTGCCACGCTGGTCGGCGATCTTCAGGTCCGTTCCGGTACCGACCGCCATTTGCCCCGTTACGGCCGTTACCGTACGCATCGCTGCTGTTGAAGCCGGCCGTGGCGCCATTCGCATCAGGGCCGATCCCCACGGTTCCTCCCTTGGGAGCCGGAGGGAGTGCGGCCTTCCGATCGTGGAACTTTCTTCGGTCCAGCTCGTGGCTCTCTTCGTAGGTTGGGATTTCGCGCGGGTCCAGGGGTAGGGGCGCCATCTTAAAGTACGGGTGCTTTAGTGCGTCCACTGCATTGATTCGAGTCCGCCAATCCAATCTCAGTAGCTCTTTCAGAAGTGAGATGGCTCCTGAGCCGTATCTGAGGGGCCATTGTTAGATCTTGGTTCCGCCAGTGATTTTAGAGACGCATATAACTTACTCTCTGAATCGATTCTGGATATTTCCAGCTCGAGGTCGTGTCGTCAAATGCTCACCACCTGGTAGCATCTTCCACCTAGGCATATTTTCCTCTGTAGGGGAGCCCATAAGGTCCCAGATGATTTCCAGCTGGTGGCTGTCGCTCTCGCCAGCGAGGATCGGCTTCCGCACCAACATCTCGCCAAAGACGCAGCTAAGTCATGTTAGGATAAAAAACAATAAACCGAATGAATAGCTAGCAACTTACCCAACTCCCCATACGTCAATAGCGGGGGTGTATTGCCGCAGCTGCAGCAACAGCTCAGGTGGTCGGTACCATCTCGTTACCACCAAGCCAGTGTATTCTCGACGCCCTTCGCCCACAGGCTGGCCGGCCTGGGGAGTCTGCCCCTCGTAATGTCTGGCCAGACCAAAATCGGCAATCTGAAGGATACCTTCATTGTTGATGAGCAAGTTGGCAGCCTTCATATCGCGGTGGAGGATTTGGTTCTCGTGGAGGTAGCGAAGGCCCTCGAGCAGCTGCAGCATGTAGCACTTGATTTGAGCCTCCTTGAAATGGACCGTGGGATTGTCGAGCAGACCGGAGAGATCGTGGTCCATGTAGGGGGTGGCCATGTACACAATAGGCTTCTTGCGCTTGTCGGCTGAGGCAAACCGCATGAGTAATTGAATTGGAGGCGACGTTGGTGGAGAAGAGACGAGCACTCACTTGATCTTGAAGGATGTTCGACAGCCATGTCATAAAGGCTGAGGATGTTCTTATGTGACAGGAGTTTGAGCAGCTTGATCTCGCGGAGGGCGGTAATGGGAAACTGGATGGGGTCAGAGAGGTGAGGTCGGCTTGGCAGAAGTGGCTCGAGTATGACATACGCCATCCTTTTCGTGATGCATGATGATTTTCTTCAACGCGACGAGGGCGCCGGTTTTCCGCGATCGGGCTCGATGAACCTCACTATAGGGGAAAGCCCGGTGTTAGCCAGCATTGATCGGATAGACGGTGCCAAGAGGGGATTTGAACAAGTCATACCCAAAGGTTCCCTCGCCCAGCTTGCCCTGCAGCTCATAGTCGGAGATGCGCGAGCAGCCCTGGAAGCTGGATCGCGGTCGCAGGTGGCTGAGAGCAAAGGTTCGCGGCGAGGTGCCGTCTGGCGGCGTATCCGTCGGAGGTTCCATGGCGTCGGGATGGTGCGATGCGCCGGAGGGTTAATAGTAGAGAGGTTGGAAGCTTGGAACTTGGAAGCGGTTGGCGCGTCAGACGGAGGGTGGGCCGTCGTGAAGGCGGACTTGGACTCGCATCGCCTCTCGAACGTCGACGATGGAATCTGGGGAAATGGAGTCGTGGTGGTAGTATCGGGACGAGGTGGAAATCGGATCCGGGGGCTGATTCGGCGGAGAGTGAGACGAGGGTGATGGAGGGCTGACGTTGCGCAAGACAGCTGTTCGCCTTTGTTCGGGCGTTCGTATGGACGGATAATGGATACGCACTATCACATCACACGCACCTACCAAGGCAAAGCAAGACGAGACAAGAGAGCGAGCGAGGCGTACGAAGGCGGTGAAGCGCGAAAGTCGGGCAGAATTCCGCACACGGACCAGGGCCAGGGGGGTCGCGGTCGGTCGGTCGCTGCAAGGTACGTACAGCTCAGTGATTTGTAGGAGATACCAGGGAGGTAGGCACCTATCTTAGGTACCGTAAGATACCCCCAAGTTGGTGGTAGGGAGGGAGTATTACCGAGTAGGTAGGTACCTAAGGTAGTTAATAGCTTATCAGCCAGCACGCACACCAAGAGAGAGTCCATCCATCCATGTCTGTGTCAATGGAAATCCAATCCAATCCAAACCCAGACCCTGGAAAGTCGACGGTTGGAAAGACGTCATATCTAGTTGTCATGGTCCCTCTCCCTTCCCCGTGCATCCCGCGGCGTCGCATCACATCACATCATAACTGAGCCCATTGACAGATCACGACAACCTGACGTCCATGGCTCTTCATCACGGACGCCAGCTAGGTAGGGTACCTCCCCATGTAGGCACCTAGGTAAGGTACATAGTAAGGTAGATAGCTCTCCGGGGCAGGCATCGAATTGCATGGGGGCCGGCCGTGAAAAACAAACGGCCGGATTTCGACGGCGTAGGGCGGCCCGGAAATCGGAGCATCTGCTTTGTTGCCTGCCCTGCTGTTTGCGGTGCTGTTTTCTTCGCACCAGTGGCCACCCATGGCGAATCCACCTTCCGGAAACACATTGGCCCAGTCAGTGGCCGGTTGATGACGCCGTTGTCCAAAGTTGTCCAAAGCGGCCGGAAAACCCACTTTGTTCTAGTGGGGGAACGCCCCTGTCGACGCCTCACACTGCCCGAACAATACGTACTACCGAGTAGTGCCAATTTTCTTCTTCTTCGTGGCTTCTGCTTCCTTTCTCTCCGGTCCCACTGGCCGTCGCCTGTCCCCGAGACCCATCCAGGCCATCCAGACCATCCATGCCCAGATCCGTGATCCATGATCCATGCCCACGGCGAACGCTCAGAGGCGACAAGAACGGCCCAGACCAGCCAACCGCTGTGGCATGCCACCCCCCGCTGTCGGTGGTGTGCTGGTTGCGTTTCTCTGGGGTAGGAATCACAAGAGCAGGACGGGCGTCTTCCTCAGCAAGGGACGACAAAACTACCGAAATGAATGACATGGTCCGTCTGCAATTACCGGCATACGGACACCTACCGAATTGAGGAATCCATCAGTCAGTCTGGTCACACGGCATGGGCCTTGCTTGTCAAACGCTCGGGCTAGGCTGGTCAGCTGGCCCATGGCTAGGACAACAACACCAAGCCTCGCTCCGTGTCAGTCGCGGATAAGAAAAGGACGAGAGCCAACCTTTTTTTTTTTTCCCCCAAGCGAAAGGCAGTCGTCATTGCTACGCTTTTACTCCACAGGAAAGACCACAAAGAGGAGAAAACAACAGAAAGAAAAGAAGACGAGAAAGAAAGAAGGAGAAAAAAACACTAACCGCAGATGCACCATGTGACTTGGGTTGTTGCGCGTGTGTGATCCCATCATCTTCTCTCACTCGCCAGATAAAACCGACGTCGAGTTGCTATTACCCCTCGAAAACTCGCAAAGGATCCACTTGATCACTCTCTTGCGTCTTCTCGCACCAAGGTCTCGCGCATCCCCGGCATCGCTTCTAAAGAGGAGCCGCCTCCCTTTTTTCCTGCTGCTGAATTGCAATTTTTTTCTTCCTCTTCCTTCTCTCCCTCTCTTCATTCTCGCAGAAAAAAAGCCCATTTGCTATATCGTGAACTCTGCTGTCGCCAATCGAATCGTCGCTGGTGTAGCCGCTTTACACTTTTCACGCCCCTCCCCCGCCACTAACGCACCTTGTTATCGCGACGTCACACACGCCCACAGACACAACTTGGTTGCGCCCGCTCTCACGCTCTCACGCTCACGCTCTCGGCGTCAAGTCTCCCAGGAGACTGACTGGCTCTTTCTCCCTCTTATCTCCCAATATCTTATCCTTATCCCCCTCACCTCTCCTCTTTTTTTTCTTTTCCCTGTCCCTCACACACCCACGCCCAAGGCAACACCATGTCTGATTATCAGCCACCATCCCCCAATGCCAATGGCAACGGCAGTGTCTATGGCAGCGTCCATGGCAGTGTCAACAATGGCAGTTTCAACAATGGTAGCTTCAACAACGGCGGCTTCAACAACGGCGGCTTCAACAACGGCAGCTTCAACAACGGCAGCGTCGTCAATGGCAGTATCGTCAATGGCAGCGTCGTCAATGGCAGCGTCGCCAACGGCAGCGTCATCAATGCCACTGCCAATCGTAGCCGCCATGGCAGCCGTAGTAGCAATGTCTTTGGCCGCATCGAGACCGAGGTTGAGACGAAATATCCCGAGTCCCGCGTCCTTATCATCGGCACCGGAGGCACTATCTGCATGCAACAAACCCCCGACGGCCTCCAGCCCACCAGTAATTTCCTCGAAAATGCCATGGCCCCGCGGCCGTCGTTCAATGATAACGGACCTAAAGGTATGTTTAAAGAAGCATTTAGTGGATTATTCGCCAAGAACCCCCCTGGCACCATACTCATCATGACATGCAACCATCATGACACACCTCCCCTGCGCCACAACCACCACCTTCAAACCACCACATACCCATCCTCAACCAAGTCACCGTCCTAACACAAACCACAGTAACTCTCCCTGCCTACCGCAATGGGCAGCGCATCCACATTGACTCCCTCCGCACCCCGCCCACAGCGTATGATCGCCACGTCCGCTATGGCATCCTCGAGTTCAACCCCCTCCTCGACTCCAGCTCCATCGAGGCCCACGACTGGGACGCCATGGCTACGGCTGTCCATGAGAACTACCACCTCTTTGACGGCTTCGTCATCCTCCACGGCACCGACTCCCTCGCGTACACTGCCTCTGCCCTCTCCTTCATGATGAACAGCCTCGGCAAGCCCGTCATCCTCACTGGCTCCCAGGCCCCCATCTTCTCCCTCCAATCCGACGGCGTCGACAACCTCCTCGGTTCTCTCATCATCGCCGGCACCTTTGTCATCCCCGAGGTCTGCCTCTTCTTCCACCACCGCCTCTACCGCGGTAACCGCACCACAAAGGTCTCGGCCACCAACTTCGAGGCCTTTGATAGCCCCAATGCTGAGCCTCTCGCCACCGTCAACGGTCTCGGCATCACTGTCAACTGGCCCCTTGTCCTGCGCCCAACCACCATCGCCAAGTTCAACATCTCCAAGGGCCTCGACACCACCCACGTCGCCTGTTTGCGCGTCTTCCCTGGTATTAAGCCCGAGATGATTGACGCTGTCCTCCACCTGCCTGGCTTACGCGGCCTCATCCTCGAGACCTTTGGCATGGGCAATATCCCCGGCGGTTCCGATGGGCAGCTGACCAAGGTCATCAAGGCCGCCGTCACCCGCGGCATTGTCGTCGTCAACGTCAGTCAGTGCGTCAACGGCTTTGTCTCTCCCGTCTACGGGCCGGGTACCCTCCTCGGCCGCGCCGGCGTCATCTTCGGCCTGGATCTCACTGCTGAAGCCGCCCTTACGAAGCTCTCATATCTGCTCGCCCTCCCCGGCCTCACTCCCAAAGACATCAGCGACCAGCTCTCGCGCTCCCTTCGCGGTGAGATGACCGAGATCGCCCACCCGAGCTTCTCCCACCCGTCCGGCTCCCTCGACTTCGCCGCCGCCCACCTGACGCGCAGTGAGACCGCCTTCAGCGCCCTGGGCTACGCTATCGAAAATGGTGAGCTAAACCTCGTCAAGGAGCTGCTCCAGGGCGAGGGCAGCCACATGCTCAAGAAGTCCGACTACGCTGGCAACACAGCCGTCCACCTCGCTGCCGTCTCCGGCAGCACCGAGATCCTCCTCGAGCTACTACACCGCGGCGCCAGCGTCCATGAGCGCAACAAGGCCAACAATTCAGCCTTGTTCGTCGCCGTTAAGTCCGGCAAGGAGCCTTGTGCTCAGCTCCTGCGTCTCGCCGGCGCCCACCTCTCTGTTGAGGAGAGGGAGTGTCTCCCTGGGGGCCGCGATAGCCCAATGTGATTGTGCATTTTGATCTTGCATGCTACAAATATACAACGCGAACATAAGAGAACAAAAAGCAATAGAGTGCCTTGAGATGATTACGAATTTGATATTGGAGTTGGTTTAGTTGCATGGATATCCAGCGAGGACAGCGAAGTGTGACTCTCCGGCATCTGGTCGTGAGAGCCTGGGAAAACCATAGTGCTGGGACTATTTTCAAGTCCCGTAAGAAGTTTCAATAAAATGTCATGGAATTTTTACTCTTCAAGGATCTATGTCCTGTGTGCTGATATTTAATGTTTCCCGAATATCGTTCCTGTGAGTTGTGTCAAGAGTCGGAGTGGTATCAACTGATAAACATCATATATCTACCCTACATCAGAGGCACTGAGAATCAACGAGAACAGTTCATTCCTGCCATGTTACCTGTCTGGGTTTTCTAAATACCTAGTCCTGATAATCTAGTAACCCAACGTCGACTCGAATATCATACAGCAGTCAAGCTCTCATCACGGTTTCTATATACGATGCCCCAAAGCTTGGGCAGCTCAACTGACATCGTGATTTGCAGAAATAAGAGATAAATAAAGGCCTCGTCCATGGTAGTAGTAGTCGTCCAGCCCTCTCCCTGTACGTCCCGGTCCAATTCCTGTGCCCGTCTTGTGATAAAACGAAGCCCCTGCCGCAAGTCCAAATCTCTTTCACCACCATCCTTTGTCTTGTCTCGTATGCGTTCCCGTTCCAATACTAAAGAAACGCCTGCGCCCGCGACGACGACTATAGATACTTTGCGACGGTGCTTTTGAAGTAGGCTGATATGCTAAACACCGAGGTCCAGGGCTGGGCTGACACTGCCCTTCTTAATGCACGTCTCACTCAGCGGCTTGCTGGCGGACTATCGAAGGAAAAGATCCCCAACGCCATTTCTCAGCGTCCTTGTTCTATCCACATGGTCAAGGCCGAGGTAGTCATCATCAGATTGTGCCACGTTCCAGAGTTCATCATCTGATTCATCAGTTAGCCATATACACGAGTACTCCATGTCGAGGTAGGACGAACCATCATTGAGATATTGAGGCTTGGAGTAGTTGGATCGTCGAACAACGGCAATCTTGATCTTCTCAAAGCTCTTGCCCTTGATTCCAGTTCGCTTCTCCAATCGCTTCTTCGTCTCCGCAAACTTCTCGCCCTGGATAAATGTTAATTTTGCTGATATGTAACCAATTAGGCTCGTAACTCACCTCAACGAGGAGGAACTTGAACGGAACGCCGTGGACTCGGCTCACGTCATTCTGGAAGTGGAAGACCTGGATGAAGTTGCCGTCCTCTGCTGCTGTTTCGTCCTGAGGAACACGCTCGGCGTAGATCTGAGTAAAGTCGTTGAGGTTCATGACTGGGTGTTCTCGAACAGGTTCGCGATAGAATCTGTTAGAGCTGGTCTCGTAAACCCGTATCCTGCCACCTTCCTCCTCATTCGAGATCTGTGCCTTCTTGACCAAGGCGTCAATCAAGTCTTCGATAGTTCCGGTCTTGGGCACAAGCAAGTCGTACTGGTCCTAATCTCATTGTCAGCCAACTCATCACCATGCAAATATGTGGCACTCTTACCTCCTTGGTGATTCCCTCACTCAACCAAGTCAACTTGATGCTCTTCTTTGTGTCCAGCTCAGCCAAGCTGATCTCGAGGACTTCGAAAAAGAAGGCGTCACCTCGTTGACTGGAGCTGAGACTGGTGGATCCCATGGGATTCAGGATTTGTCGCAGGGTGGGGTTCGCTCCACGCCTCACTGACGCCTTGGGGTTGTCGGTTGTCGAGTTCACGGTCCAGAATCGAATGTGCGTTGGGGGTACCTCAAGATGGGCCCCAACTCGCTCCGCTAGAGTGTCGTAGGTGATTTTAGAATTCAAAACCAAATCGAACGGGGGGTACTTGGTGTGATCGCATCGGCTAGTGTGAGGGTGGAATCTGACGGTCCTCTTGTGCTCAAGGAAGTCGTAGTACTCGCGGGCATCCTCAAAGTGATCCGATGTGGTGATCCTGGGGGTTGTGAGTGAGATGGACATTTGGGACATGGTGTTGACGTACGTCTCCAGTGGCTTGTCGCCAGAGCGCTTTTGTTGCTCGGCCTTGCGCTCGGTAGATCGCTGGAAGCAAATGATGTCTCCATCCTGGAGCTCAGCAACCTTCAAAGACTGCTTCGGCTTCAGGGGTTCGATCATTGTGGGTTTGATTTCCTAAGAAGTGTCAGTTTATGTGATGCGAAAACAAGATAAAATAGCCGTACCTCCCACAAGAGAAGCTTCTCGTCGGCGGGCAACTTCTCTCCCCAGCCCATTCTCTTGGCGATAAGAGGAACCAGCTCCTCTACCTTCTTCTCCTTGGCAATGTAAACATGACCAACACCCCTCAAGGTCTGTGCCTCAATGTCAAAGTGTTTCAGAAGGAGCAGGATAGTATCATTCTTGACGACAACGCCATTCGGCTGGCTTTGGTAGGACGGCCAGATGGGTTCGCCGTCAGAGTTAACCTCATCCGCCACCTCGGCCCACACTCGCAGACTGGTGTCTCTGTGTGCAGCCGATCGAGCATATGTCTCCTCAACGGTAGGTCGTAGATCCATAATGGGTTGATCAGGTCGGATGGTCTTGTTTTGCCGGTTAACCATGAGCCAAAGTCGCACCTTGCGTGCATCTTCCCCCATATCGGTGGCCACCTGAGCAACAAACTCCTCCATGGTTAATTGTCGACGGATTCGATAGGATTTGGGAGCGGCATGATCTTGTTCGGGATTGGCGTCAAAGTGGCACAGATCTGTTCCACCATAACTTCGGAAGGACTGGTCAGTAATGACTTTGGCCATCATAAAGAGATGGGCCTCCTTCTGTTCCTTCCTCTTGGCTTCCCGCAGGGCCGTCTCCTCGTCGAAGCGTTTCTGGAGATGAAGGGGAATGTCGTCCTGGGTGACAGAGTGGAGGATCTGATCAACACGCGACTGGCGGATGTAAACCAACATGTATGCGCTGTTCTGGCGCATAACAGGGGCCTTCTTCTGGAGGGGCGCGCGAGGGTAGCCATTTGAAGTTCGGTACTCGCCGCCGAAGTTCTCTTCGAGCACCTCTCTCATGGTAGCCTTGGTAACTTTGTCGTCATCGTACTTGTAAAACCAGCCGTCCTTTGAAGGCTTCAAGAACGCGTAGTAATGCCCGGCATTCAAATCGCCGCTGTGGACGAGAACGCCGTGAAGCTGGTACGTCCACGAACCGGACTTGTCGGAATCATCAGAGAGATATGGGGCGGCATCAAATACATCGGGAAACTCGTAGCGGTCGTTGATTTTCATCATCATGTCGCGTTGGATGTCGTATTCGAATCGCTTTAGCTGTAGGTGTAGCACATCGGGGAAGCCGGTAAAGATGACACCCTTGTTGGCATCTTGCAGCTTGAACTGATCACCAGCAAAGTACTGATTCTCTCCATCCATCTTCTCAACCTGAATGTAGTCTTTGAAACTGTCGAGCAGGTTCGTGTTTCCACTCACGTTGAGTTGGATATCCCAGAAGTCCTCGATGCGACTTGATTCATAGTCGACATTTATACACGAGATGTAAGTCTTGATCTTTCCGCTAAACATTTCAGGAAGGACAGTTTGCGACTTCGTGCCCTTCATCTTCTCCTCCATTCTCTCCATTAGCTTGCGGGACAGCTCTTGGACATCTTGTTGCTCGAAAATGTGTCGGGTTTCCCAGCCAAAGGACTTGGTAAGCTCATTAGTTCCGACGGCCTGCTCGGACGTTTGCAGCTGATAAAATAGTCGCTGTAGGGTATATGCGCTGTTATTCATGCCTTGATCATTTTCGGTGGGGATTTCATAGATGGCCTATCGAGGTCAGCAGGGAACTTGGCTAGATCCTTGGGAACTGGGGGCCATGCCTTTCGGAATGCGTTTGTGAAGTAGAGTGACTGTAGGAGGGAGTTGAGGTAGCAGGTGGCGCCTTGGTTCTTGAGCCCGACATAGCCCGTCTCCTTCTTGGAGTCGTAGTTGGTAAAGTTATGCCAGAGAACACCCGTCTCGTCCTCGACGAAACGAACGTAGGCAGTGATATTGGCAGTGTCATTCTCGCAGAGAGGTCGGCTGCCACCTTCCCAGGGCACATTAAACATGCGTCGGTGCTCGACAAACCGGGTGAAGCCCCAGTCGCCCTCCTCCTTTGTGAACCTGTGATGGGCATGATGGTGACAGTATAGGCTGGGGTCGTTCGGGTTCCAGAGAACGAGAGAGAACTGCAAGCAGCAGCTCCAGTTATCGGGGACGGTGTCAGCTTCGAAGCCATGTTCGAGGTAAATGGAGCACTGGTCGATATTGTTGCCGTGGGGGAACAGCAAAATGCGCCTGCAGTGGGGAAGATGGGGTCAGCAACAGACATAACATGGCTGAGAGGTGGCAATATCACGGTGGACGAACCAAGGGAATCCACCAGCATGGAAGACAGGGCCATGTTCCTTCTTGCCTAGACTGCGCCAGTTCTCGACGGTCCAGGTGTGCTCGAAATCGCCGAGGATCTTAGGCTCATCGATCAGCGGAGGCAAGACAAGCTCCTTCATCGCATCGTCTGATAATATCTGGAGTTAGCCGGGGGACGTCAGGCCAGGCGGCGGCGTAGGCCAGGCGGCGATACGAAGTGACGGGAACTGGGACGGGGACAGGCGGGGGACGCACGATCGTTGGCCATCGGCAGGTCTTGCAGCTGGTCGGCCTCTTGGTCGAGGGTTTCTGGGATGATGGCGACAGGGTCTTTGTCAGGCTCATTGGTGACGCCGACGTAGTCGTCCGTGTCCATGACCATGTCGTTTGGAGAATTCACGTCGTGACTCTGGTGGCAGAGAGAATTGTTAGCAGCTAGCTTGGAGGGAACGGGGAGCTCGCGGTGAGGAGAAGCCATGATGTCGGCATTTGGAGCGAGCGAGCGGGCGTATGTGAGAGTGGGGAGGGCCGGAGCGTGTTGGTGGTGGTGGTGGTGGTGGTAGGAGAGGATGGGATCAAGGCGAATTGGTGGGGGGCGAATGACGCAGGAAGCCGAGAGTGAGGGACTGGAGACGAGTTTCTGCAGCGGGGGAACCATTCGCGGATAGATGCAAAGGCGGCTGGACTCACCATTTTGATATGGCTGACAGCAGCAGCGGTAGCGGCTGGCTGTGGGGGAAGAGAGCGAGGTTATAGAGGAAACGAGGCTGCAGACGGACGGCTCGAAGATGGTCGATCTCACGAGATGTCGTCAAGAGAGGCGCTGGCGCGGTTCGAGCGGGCGTCTCGGCAACGGCAGCACCAGCAGCGACAGTGGTGGCCACAGCTCGACGGCCAAGTCGAGAAGAGATGCAACAAGGCAAGGCTGGAAAAAAGAGGTGGAGCGAGAGGCCGGGTGGAGAGGCGACGAGGGGAGCGCAAGAGAGGAAGATGGACAAGGTGGAGGAGTGAGAATTGGAAAGATGGTCGGCCGCCAGATGGAGACAGACAATCCAACAAATTCCAACAAAGCCCTGGGTTCCAAGTTCCAAGTCTGAGTCTGAGTCCGAGCCGGAACAAAGGTGTCAGAGGTAGCGGAGAATGAGAGTGGAGTGGAGAGGAAGAGTGATGCGTGCAGCCCGCCTTGCATCAATCAATCAATCAGGCACACCCGACAAGCAAGTCGTGGATGGAGAGTTGTGCGAAACACAGCACAGCCCAGCCAGGCAGGCCCGCCAGACTCTGATGAGGTGACGGAGGCGGGATAGATGGGTACATCGGAGTGTGGCCGGGTCTCGCCTGCGGTCCAAGTACCCCGCTAACGCATTCCCGCACCTGAAGAGCGTCATCAGGTCACCCCGCCAATGACGTTGCGGGCCTCTTTTTCTTTGCTTCCCAGGTTATACCGGGCAAAGCTCATGATCTGCTCCGAGCCACAACGGTGGCAGCACCGCCGGTTACGTCCCTAAGCGGCATCTCTCACATGTGATGAGTGCCTTTTAGGGTGGGTGAAGACGAAAGGGAGGCGGTCGTGTATGAAGCCCTGTCTTGCCGAATAATGTGCAGCAGGGGAGATGCATCACATCCTGAAGCTTGCCCTCTTGCTGCGCTGGACCAAGATATGTCTAGTCGAGCGGGAACCAAGCAACTCGAAGACGGGATATGCTGGCATGGACATTAACCTGCTTAACAATTGAGATGTGCTTTTTCCATGACAGAGGAGGTACAGATGTAGTTGACGAGAAGACTCCATGAATGCAATCACGATGCATCCTTTCTTTCAGTACATCACAACGCTCCCCTTCCCGGATGCCATAACCGCCCATCAACAGCTGCTTTGCAGCAATCAATATCTCCAGGTTGTAATCGCATGCGTCGTGGCTGTCGTGCGCCCGAGGCGAACGGTGCTTGCCCGCCACCCAATATCGTCATCATCGACCATCGCCAACCAAACAGCAATGCGCCCCTCACTGATCAACCAGCGCGTTTTACCACTAGCACAATGTGTGCCTAGTCGTCTCAAATCGCCGAGAAACTTGGCCACACCCGCCGTTCTCGCGCCAATGCTAATCGGGCGCCGCCCGCGAAACCGGCCGCTGCTGGATCCGCCTCAGCTCTCCCAGGTGTTTCCAAGGCTTATCGGGCGGCCGGTATCGCGAATGTGGGGTAATTTTCTCCAGTCATTCCCCAAGCTTTTCGGTGGTGCCCGAGGCGGCACATGCATTCGCGGTCCCGGTGCTTTGCTCCCCGGACTGGATCTGGACCCTTTCTTTTGGTGACTCCTTCGCTCCTCAACTCCACGACTGTCTGTTCCCACCGTCGGCGCTCCTGGGGAAATCGCCCCGTCGATGTCCAGCTTGTAGGCCGAATTGCCGAGCTTCTACTCTCGACTCGACTCGACTCCGACCGCCGCTCTTCGCTCCCGTGGTTCCTGGGCTGACGCCCTCCCTCTGCATGCGACCTCCTCCGACATGCCCTCCATCGCCCTGCGACCAAGCAGGCGATGCAGATTGACCGACCCGCGCGCCCTCCTCATCCCATCCGCCTTGATCCTACAACATCCCTCAAACCCCAGACTGCACTTGCGTCGCGCGAGCAGTTTGAGCAACCCATCATGGCGCCCGGTCTCCATCCTTGACGAGTGAGGAGCTCCCCGCCTCGCAAGCTCCCTCCAGCTGCTAACTCGCCATGTTCCAGATGGGTCGCCAAGGAGGCTCGCCCCATCAGCCTCCGCCAGCTCATGGTATTCGGCCGCTCCCTCACAGAGACGCGCCTCATCAGCTCCGCGAATTACGTCCGCTCCGAGCTGCCCACGAGGTGAGTCGACATCTCGGCCGGACGGATGGATCCGACTATTGACCGCTGACAATGCAACCCTGCAGACTCGCCCACCGCATTCGGGATATGCAACGCCTACCCTACGTCGTCGTCACGAATCCGCACATCAACGAAGTCTACAACCTGTACTATAATGCCTTTGATACGTTTCGCAAGATCAAGGAAGTCAAGTCGCTCGAGGACAATGATAGGATGTGCGACCTCATCGGTCAGAACCTTAAAGGTCACTTGACCGTCATACCCAAACTGGCCATGGGTATTCTCGAGTGTGGCGGATTGATGAACCCCAATGATCTGGACAATTTCATGAACACAATCTTGAGATCCGTACGTCTATTCATGTTTGGTCATATTACCCAGTGCTTACAAGATACGGTAGCGCATCTCTCGACGGGTCATTGCGGAGCAGCATCTCTCTCTTACAGAGACCTTCAACTCCCCCCACTTCTCCCCGGGCTCCAAGCTCTCCGAGGCCGACTTCATTGGCGAAGTCTTCATCAAGTGCAACGCCAAGGACGTCGTCGAGCGTTGTTCCAGAGCTGTCACCGCCCTCGCCCGCTCCACCAATGGACCAGACGTCCAGATTCCCGAGATCAAGGTTGACGGCCACCTCGACGCCAGCTTCCCCTACATCCTCAGCCATCTCGAGTACATCGTTGGCGAGCTCCTCCGTAACTCAGTCCAGGCCGTAATCGAGCGTCACCAGAAGAACCCCGACCCGTTGACCGCCGGTATCCCGCCCCCGATTGAAATCACCATTTGCGAGGCCGCACAACACGTCATCATCCGCATCTGTGACCGCGGCGGTGGCATCCCTCGTGCCGAGCTCCCCTACCTTTGGTCTTTCAGCAAGGGCCCGCAAAGCCAAAAGCGCCTCGAGAACCTCTCCCACGTGCCCCGCATGGCCGCCACCATGCAGGAGCTCCATGTCGAGGACGAGCTCGCTCGCGCCGACCTCAAGACACCCAACTACGAGAGCTCCCTCTCCTCTCTTACCAGCCGTCCGCCAAACTTGCGCCTCGGTATGGGCCTGCCCCTGAGCCGTGTCTACGCCGAGTACTGGGCGGGCAGTCTTGAGTTGCACAGCCTCGAGGGTTATGGAGTCGATGCTTTTTTGCAGATCTCGAAGCTGGGGAACAAGAATGAACAGCTTGCCACTCGGGCCAGCATGGACGCTATTTAGGACGGCAGAATATTCGGGAACGGAATCATACGAGGTGCTTTTGCAGCAGCATATATCTCGGAGCTTATGGGTATGAGACTAGGTTAGGGGTTCTTGGGTACTTTTCCTTTTGGGTATAAGCATGGAGTTTCGTGAGTTACACTATAAACCGTTAGGGTAGTTGCTCTTAAGGTCAATCTTATGGTTGGGCAATCTCAATCCTTCCTGTACAACAGGCATCGCATCACAAGAATCAATTTGACAATCTTAAGCTGGTATCATGAAAGGTGGTGACTGAATTACATGGGGACTAAAAAGTGCCTAGCTGAGAGAAGGGCTCTAGTAAAAGGTGCAAATAAAAAAGGGCAAGACTATCAAAGCTTTCTCCATACGTCTTGTTTCGTTTCGGGGGTCGTACTTCTGGTGCTTAGCTGCCGACGCAACCAAGGGGCGGAAAACGCGGGCAAGATACTGGTATTATGACCCACAGCCGTGGCCATGGGGCCGTCCCAGCAAACCATACTCCACGCTTCCCCCCTCGGGGACGGTGGGCAGGAATATCCATGAACGCATGCCCCCATCTCCTCCCTCCCCTTGTGGTATTCTTGGACCTTTCATTTTTTCAACTCCAAACCCCGAACTGGAGCCACAGGTAAGAGAAATGACAAAACCACGACTGTCCAACTGCAGTCACAAAAGCACATTGACCTTGTCCCGACCAGCTTAGCGGCGGCCGTGGCTGCGGACAGCGCTGCCCTGCATAGACTCGAGCTCGGCCTCGAGCTGCTTGATCTGAGCGTGGGTCTGCTCGAGATCCTTGTTGAGGCGGTCGCGCTCGGAGATGAGCTTCTGCTCCCATTGTCGGAAACGCTGCTCCTCGATCTTGACCTGCTCGGTGAAGCGCTTGCGGAGAGCCTCCTCCTCCTCCTTGAACTTGGGGTTGTCGAGCTTTCGGGGGCGGGCCTCGCCGAACTTGCGGGTCTCCATCTGCTGAGCGCGGTAGGCCTCGTAGTGCAGCTCCTCGGTGGTGTGGATGAGATCGAGCATGTGGGTTCGGATCAGGATAGAGCGGAGCTTCTTGAAGTCGCAGTGGTCCTCGTTCTCGACCTCGGCAACACCCCAAGAGTACTGACGACCCTTGACGATGCGACCATCACTGGTCTTGACGTCCTTCTCGGAACCGATAACAGCGAAGGGCATGGCGTTCATCAGGCTGCGAGCATGCTGGGCAGCGGCCTCGTCATCCTCCTCGATCGGGGGCTGGTAGATCTTGATGTTCTGGGCCTCAATGACAGAGACGAT
Organism: Cylindrodendrum hubeiense; assembly: GCA_014621425.1. Lineage (NCBI taxonomy): Eukaryota > Fungi > Ascomycota > Sordariomycetes > Hypocreales > Nectriaceae > Cylindrodendrum > Cylindrodendrum hubeiense. Next base: position 48,021 of record JAANBB010000213.1, on the reverse strand, counting down.
CTGAATGGGCGGTCAGTATTCTGTAAAGGGCAGAGGTTTGGTTGCTAGGGAGCTTACTCTCTGCTTGAACTTGGCCAGGTCAGCAGGGCTGAGGGTGTCGGCCTTGGCAATGACGGGGATCAGGTTGACGCGGGAGCAGAGTCTCTTCATGACCTCGATGTCGAGGGGCTTGAGGGTGTGGCCGGTGGGGCGGATGAAGTAGAGGCAGGCATGGACACGAAGGTCGATCTTGTCCTGACGGCGGGGCTGCTGCTCCTGGAGCATGTAGGACTCGTGCTGGTCGTCGAGGAACTCAATAATGGGCATCCAGGAGTCGCGGTTGTTGACATAGTCGCCGAAACCGGGGGTGTCGATGACGGTCAGTCGGACTAGAGAAGGGAGGGTCAGCTGTTGGACTGGACTAGACGTTTCGGTGATTGGGTGCTTTACCCTTGAAGAACTTCTCCTCGAGCTCAGCCTTGGTGATCTCGATCTCGACGGTCTTGTCGACCTGCTTCTGGTGGCGACGCTTGTGGTCGGCATAGTTCTTGATGGTGGTGGAGAACAGGGTGTTGATGAAGGTGGTCTTTCCGAGGCCAGACTCGCCAGCAACCTAGATATGCGCTGTCAGATTAAGGTATTCAAATGCAACAGAGGCCGAGAATATGTATTCCAAGCTGGCAACTCATTGCGATGGGGGCGTACCATAATAGTGAAGCCGGCACCGCGCTTCGCGACAATCTTGTGTCGCTGGTTGGGGAGATTGGCAATGCCAATCGGTGAGGCGCTCTCAGCAGCTGCGGAAGCCATCTTGGATTGATTTCACGGGGGAGACGTTAAACGGAGGGGATATCGGTCGAGACGGTATGTCGGAGGCTAGATGGAGAGAAGCGGCGAGCAGACGGAAGCAATGCAGGTTCGCGGCCGGCTGCGATGATGTCGAACGAGAACGAGGCGAGGTGGAGGTTTAGGAGCTCGTGCTTCAGGGGAACGAATTTCCTGCCCTTCCTTGGGATGAGGCGTCTTAGGGGGGGGGCTGGCCCGGGCGTACTTTGGTTGGCCAGTGCGACGCGGACCGTGAGTGGACAGTGCTCGCTGGGGAGTGGACACGGGGCAGCCAGGGAAGCCAGGGAAGCCAGGGGAGGAGCCAAACACGCCAAACAACAGCAACTGCCACTCGTTCCAGCGACAATTACAAGGGGGGCAGGGGCCACAAGGGAGGGAGGAGGTGTGGCCGTTCCAAGGGGGAAGCAGCTATGTCCCCTTTTCCCCAGGCCAATCACGGTCCATGCCAACGCGTCAAGCCACAGGATGCCACTTTCAACGGCAGCCAGCCACAGGGGGGGAAGTCACCTCTTCCCTCTTTGGGGCTAGCCTACATTTATCACGTCCGGGTGTTGGAATGGATGCTATCTGCCGGAGTAACTATCTGCCGGCCCCTTGCTATCGCAGGCTCCACCAAAAAATTCAGTCCTTATCGATAAGCCCAGGTCGATTTTTTGGATGTTTGCGACTTCAAGCAGTCTATCATGGCTATGACCTGCAGGTGACGACAATGAAGACCGACTTCAAGGTACGAACTAGCCTCCTGGATGCCTCATATGCTCCTTATTTGACCTATGGCGCATGTACTGACTTTACCTCCCTAGTTCTCGAACTTGCTTGGCACTGTCTACTGCCAGGGCAACCTGCTCTACAGCCCCGATGGCACCCACCTCTTCTCGCCTGTCGGCAACAGGGTGACTGTTTTCAACCTCGTAGAGTATGTGCGCCTTGCCCGGATGCGATTCTTCAGCATTCGTTACACGCTGTTTACATAACTGACTCGACTGTTGCGCAGGAACAAGTCGTATACCCTTCCCTTCGCGCACCGCAAGAACATTGCCCGGATCGGTCTCACACCCCGCGGCAACCTCCTACTCTCAATTGACGATGAAGGCCACGCGATCCTGACCAATGTGCATCGCCGCATCTCGATCTACCAATTCTCGTTCCGTTCGCAAGTCACAGCACTCGCCTTTTCGCCATCTGGCCGTCACTTCGCCGTTGGCCTGGGCCGCAAGATCGAGGTCTGGCATGTCCCCTCCACCCCCGATGCTTCCACCGAGGGCGAGCTCGAATTCGCCCCCTTTGTCCGATATCACACACACACTGGTCACTTCGACGATGTCAAGCACGTCGAGTGGTCTAGCGACTCGCGCTTCTTCCTCACTAGCTCCAAGGACTTGACCGCCCGGATATGGAGCTTGGATCCCGAGGATGGTTTCACACCCACAGTACTCTCGGGACACAAGCAGGCTATTATCGGCGCATGGTTCTCGGAGAACCAGGAAACCATCTACACTGTCAGCAAGGATGGTGCCGTCTTCGACTGGCAGTACGTCAAGCCCAAGAACCGGGTTGAGGAGGATGATCAAATGCGCGACGACGATGACGATGACGACATGCGATGGCGCATCGTTGCACGCCATTACTTCATGCAAGGAAGCGCCCATGTTCGATGCGCTGCGTTCCACCCTGAGACCAACCTCCTGGTGGCTGGTTTCTCGAACGGCCTTTTTGGACTCTACGAGATGCCCGACTTCAACAACATCCACAAGTTGAGCATCTCCCAGAACGATATCGATTTCGTCACTATCAACAAGAGCGGAGAGTGGCTGGCATTCGGCGCCTCTAAGCTGGGCCAGCTCTTGGTGTGGGAGTGGCAGTCGGAATCGTACATCCTCAAGCAACAGGGTCACTTTGACTCGATGAACTCGCTCGTCTACTCACCGGATGGCCAACGGATCATCACCACTGCAGACGATGGCAAGATTAAGGTCTGGGACATTCAGTCAGGATTCTGCATTGTCACATTTACCGAGCACACCAGCGGCGTTACTGCTTGTGAGTTTGCCAAGAAGGGCAATGTTCTTTTCACATCCAGTCTTGACGGCTCCATCCGAGCTTGGGATCTCATCCGATATCGAAACTTCCGAACCTTCACGGCACCCACCCGGCTCTCGTTCTCGTGCATGGCTGTTGACCCTAGTGGTGAGGTTGTGGCCGCTGGATCCCTCGATTCGTTCGACGTCCACATCTGGAGTGTCCAGACTGGCCAACTGCTCGACCAGCTTTCAGGACACGAGGGTCCCGTCTCTTCTTTGGCGTTTGCGCCAAACGGTGACTCCCTCGTCAGTGGTAGTTGGGACCGAACTGCTCGTATCTGGTCTATCTTCAGCCGAACGCAGACGAGTGAGCCCCTGCAACTCCAAGCCGACGTGCTCGATATGGCTATCCGACCGGATTCGCTGCAACTAGCAATTTCGACACTTGACGGACAGTTGACTTTCTGGTCGATGACAGATGCCGAGCAAGTCTCTGGACTGGATGGACGAAGAGATGTCTCTGGAGGACGAAAGATCACAGACCGAAGGACCGCGGCCAACGTCGCCGGAACAAAGAGCTTCAACACTATCCGCTACAGCACCGACGGCAGCTGCCTCCTCGCGGGCGGCAACAGCAAGTATATCTGCCTCTACTCGGTGACGACCATGGTGCTGCTCAAGAAGTTCACCGTCAGCGTCAACCTCTCCCTCTCGGGAACCCAGGAATTCCTCAACAGCAAGCTTTTGACAGAGGCTGGTCCCGAGGGAGAGCTCGATGATCAGGAGGCGTCGGATAGGGAAGATCGAGTTGATAGCTCTTTGCCCGGTGCGAAGCGTGGCGATCCCTCCGCAAGGAAGAAGGCGCCCGAGGTCCGCGTGACTGGTATTGGTTTCTCACCAACTGGAACCGCTTTCTGTGCCGCCTCAACAGAGGGTCTTCTCATCTACAGCCTGGACAACGATCTCCAATTCGATCCCTTTGATTTAAACATGGAAATCACCCCTGCGTCCACCCTCGCCGTGCTGGAAAATGACCGCGACTACCTCAAGGCCATCGTCATGGCGTTCCGTCTCAACGAAGCTGGTCTGATCAAGAGGGTATTCCAAGCCGTCCCCCCAGCCACAGCCCCCCTGGTCGTCGCCGACCTGCCCACCGTCTATGTCTCGCGCCTCCTGCGATTCGTCGCTGCCGAGACGGAGGAGTCTCCCCACATAGAGTTCTGCCTCATCTGGATCAAGGCCATCATCGACAAGCACGGTGCCTGGCTGTCAGCGAACCGCGCCAAGGCGGATGTGGAGCTGCGGGTCGTCGCGCGTGCCGTGTCTAAGATGAGGGACGAGGTCAGGCGACTGGCGGACGAGAACGTCTACATGGTGGACTATCTGCTGGGACAGGCTGCGGACAAGGGCGAGAAGAAGGATGTCAAGACGTTGGATGCGCCGGACGGCAAGAGCGCGGAGGTGAAAATGATTGATTTGGATGGAAAGGCTGAGTCCGAGAATGGTTTTGAAGATGACGAGTGGATTGGATTAGACTAGACGGGCAGAGATGATTCAAAATACCCAAACATTACCCAGCAGCTATAGTTCCATTCCTCCGTGGTGATGTACATATTTGATTTGTCGTTTCTGTCATGCAATTACACATGCGCCTTACTCCTTTGGAATTTCCTCCCACGCCTCCTCGAATCCACCCGCCCTCACCCACTTGACTTCCCAATGCTCATTCCCATCCAGCAGAAGATACTGTGCCTTCAACCAGGCGTCATTATCCGGGATTCGTATCCACGGTCGTCCTTCGTATGGCTTCGACACGCGCTGGGCCAGCAGCAGCGCGCGGGAAAGTTTGACGGTATGTCCGTCGTCGATGATGGTATGGATCCGGGACAGCAGCTCTTCAGGCCTGAGGACGAGCGACGATGCGTCCTTGGGCATGTAGCTGAAGAGTGATTCCGGGGTTAGGGGTGGGCAGCCACGGGCGATGTACTGCAGAAGGTCCATGCGGATCTTGTATTCGAGGAGGCGGACTTTGACGTCGGAAGGGATCCAGGGAAGCTTGTTGAGGGTGAGGAAGAAGGGCGCGGACGTGACGTGGTGTCTATCACGGGGAGGTCAGTTTTCGCACCATAGAGAAAGATAAAACGGGATGCCATACGTGAGAAAGAAGTCAAACTTGGGGACATTCGGAGGATGAAACGCCGCAGCAGCAGCAATATACGCCGCCGTATGTATCATCTCGGCGGTCCGCTCTTCCAACTCCTCCGGCCGGACTCTGACCTGGCTGGCTAACTCAATCATCTCATCGGGGGCGCGTTTCATCACGCCGTCATAGATGCGGTTGCGATCCTCCCAGTGAGCACTTGATGCTAGCTTTTGGTTTGGGGCGATCTTGTCATAAAGATCGATGATGGAGCCCATCTGGTAAGAGTCTGGCTTGGCAGCGGCAGCGCCTCGGGAGCGGGTGAGCAATTCATGGAGGCCGTTGTCATGGACGGCGATTTGGGCGAGGCCGGAGGCGATGGTGGCTGGCTGTTCCCACTCGAGGCCGTACATGAGCTGGATCAAGGGGTGAAGCAGGCCTGCCAAAGGGTCAGCGATATTACGACCGTAGTGAGCCGGTTATCTGTTCATGCCTCCAAACAAACGACTTTGCAAGTCGCGCCCTCGTTCGTCATCCTTAAAGAGATACTCCAACAACACCTCCTTCCACCCTAGCTTCTCAATCTCGCCCTGGAAGAAGCGCAGGAAAGATGGATACTGTCGCCCCTTGCCGAGATATTGCTTGGCGCCGGCCCAGTCTTTTGATAGTTGGTCAACGACTTGGTCACGGGGCTTCATGGCCTTGAGCTGGTACGAGGCATTGGCGTCGAAGGCCTTCTGCAGGTCCCTGCTGCTCGCCCCGGTGCCATACAGGGTGAAGAGGTGGTGGGCGAGCTGGAGGCGTGTGAGTGGAGTGACGAAGATGTGAAGAAGGCCGAGCGAGACTTACGTGGTCATGGTAGCCGTCGACATTGAAGAAGACATGATGGTTCTAGACTCGGGTGTTAGCTAGCGACGATGCTGCTTGTTGGTTCATCATGCGAGCAACGCACATCGATATCCTTCTGAAGAAGCTCCGTCACCTTGGCCGCCTCATCATTCCCCAGCTTCAAGCCCAACAACCCCGAGTCCTTAGCCTCGACATCTATGCGAAACGGCGTGGCCATGGCAGCGTAGGTCCTGGAGGCGATTCCTAACTTTGGCCTTGCAAGGACTCGCCATGTCTGGCGGGAGAGCATCTGGAGATGAGGGGTGATGCCGCTTTATAAATTAGTAACTCTCCGAACGCTGAGCCCTATTGGCCCACAACGGCGGTACTGCGTAGTACTTGTACTACGTAGGCAACGTAGATCTTATGTACAGCAAATCCAAAAGGGCGTCTTGTGATGCGAATAATGCTTGCACTGCAGGGCGGGAGTGGTTGCGCTGACAAATGGAGAGGAGAGTCGGTCTTCAAAGGCACGCAATGACTGGCCAATTGAGTACTGGGGTTTGTCGCAAGCAGAGTCAAATGACGTCGAACGGTTCTCGAGCGGTCCTTGAGTGGTTCTCGAGCAGTTCTCCATGTGGCCTTGTCGAGGTTTTTGTTGTCGGCCAGCGACGCCGAAATTCCCGGATTGATAATTGATCACTAACTTCGCTACTGCTTATACCCCGGATTCTAAGCCAAGCTGGTCTGACATCATTGGCGAGGGCCGTGAACGTCAGTGGGATATGCCCCGCTTTCGCGCAGTCCGGCTACTTGGGCCCTGCGAGTTTGCAATGCTGACGTTTCTACTTGCGGGAAGTCGTTAGGGTTGGAGCGAACTGTTCAGGACCATTTTTCCCCTTCCACGACGGGTAAAGATACAAAGTTAAGGGGTATGAATAAAATGAATAATCAGTTCTATATACGTCTATCGTCTATCTCGTAGCCTCCTAGATGGCTTCTTCCCACTCTCCTGGCGTCTATCCATTTTTGGGGGGGTTTAACAAAGGGAAGTGAAGGGGTCTTAAAATGTGTGTGTTGAGAAAATGCAAAGGGCGAAACCATTTAGGCCTTGCGCTTCTTGTTGGCGGGAGCATCGCCCTCGGGCTCATCCTCATCCATCTCATCATCGGACTCAAAGTCAATGTCGCTCATGTCATCCTGCTCTTGGGCGTTGGCTGTGGAGAGTTGGTTAACTAGGGGCTCATTTCAAGGGCGTTTCAAGGAATCAACTTACTGAAGTACTTGATGGCACCGGGCCACAGGTCCTCGGAGATGCACACGGCGAGGTCGTCGGCGGTGGGGAAGATCTCCATCTCGTACTCGTCATCATCCGAGTCATCGTCATCCTCGTCCATGGCGTCCTCCTCGGTCTCCTTGCCGGCCTTGCGGGCCTGGCGGTGCTCCTGCTCCTTCTGGAAGGCCTCCTTGTCCTCCTCGGCAGAGATCTTGCGACCGCGGAAGCCGAACCAGGCGAAGAAGCTGACGCCGCCGAGGCCAGTGTCCTCCATGAGCTGCTTGAGCTTCTTGGCGGCCTCGGTCTCGCCCTCCTTGCCGGCCTTCTCCTCTTCCCAGACCTTCTGGACAAGGCCGAGCATACCACCAGTCAGATCCTTGCCCTCCTTCCACTTGATGTCGACGGGCTCGCTGACGAGACCAGCCCAGCCATCGCGGGCGCGGCGCCACCAGAACTTCTTCTCGAGGACCTTGTTCTCAAAGTACTCGTTCTCCTTGAACTCCCACTTGATGGAGACACTGCGGGGGTCACCCTGGGGAAGCTCGAAACGCTCGACAGTCAGGTTGACGAGGGAGTTGAGGAGCAGGGCCGAGTCGGACGGCTGGATGTACTCGTCGACGTCCGGGGGGGCCTGCTCGATGACGAGGGGCCAGAACTGGGGGATCTTGGTGATGACCTCGGCGCGCTTGGCGTAGATGTCCTTGCAGAGCTTGTCCTGCTGGCGGACTGTGGGTAGAAAATTTTCAGTTAGCGAATTGGCCTCTGGTTTCGCCCCAAATGCGCTGGGCAGTTGCACTTGTGGCATTGGCTCGGGGATGACTTACGGATCTCGACCTCGACCTCATCCATATCATCCTCGATGTCCTGGAGCTTCTCGTAGGTGACGAGGGCCTCCTGGAGGTTGGCGTCCTGCATATCGCTGGTAGACATGGCTGCGGGTGTGTTGAGATTGTCTTGTAAGGAGAATCCCGGGTATATACTTGAAAGACGGGGAGAACTCTCAAGGGTATTGGCTTGAGAGAGAGAGAGATGAGATGAGATGTAGGAAGAGGAAGAGATTTTTTTTTTGTGGAGGAAGGGGAGCGGGTGTGGCAGCTTAAGAGCAGATCCAGCTGTCAGCGGCGCGACTCAACCAAAGCAAAGCAAACCAAGGCAGAGCTCCGTCGTCCGCAAAGCGTCTGAGTGCGTGTGTGTGCCTGAGTGGGCGTGGGTGTGTCGGTGAAATCTTTTTGGTGGGGTTGTGTTGATGTCATTGGCTCTCCGGCTGCCCCTCCAAGACCCCTGGAGTTTTTTTTTTCTTCGGTGGTGTTCGGCCCCGCTAATTACGCAGTACAGAGGCGACAGAGAGGAGCTAACCCGCCTAACCCGCTGGAAGCCTCCAGTTTGGGTGGTTGCCACTCCGTTGCCCAGCAGTGCCCCAGCAGTGCCCAGCAGCGACCAGCACTTCCAGGTGCCGACGACCCCACTAGAGCACAGGCCCTTTACAGGGGTTGCTTTTGCCATGAGGGGCAATCCCGTGGCTGCCAGCTGCCAACTGCTGCACACAGTAGGTACATCTGTAAAACTCTGGAATTGAGCTCCGAACCCCGCTATTCCGGTTGTTTGTGTGGATGCTGCCCCGCTGCTGCGATGGGACCTCCTCCTACTGAACTCTCCAGTTCCCATGGCCCGATTGTAAGAGCCCTATTGGCAGACATTTACTGGCATCTCATGGGATGCAATGTTTAGCGGTCCTCTGACGCCCGGGATATGCTATTAAACAAGATATAGAGGAAGAGGAACTGTGACCTAACGGCTATCGAGGCTACCAGGCAACATGTTTATGATTTGATAGTAGGTAGGTAGGTAGGTAGGTAGCAATTCAAAACATTTAATCTCGACATGATTGAGTCTGTCTCTCCAAACTCTTCCTCGCACTTCACGGCCCATTAGAGCTCATATCGTCGCCAATGACATCTCCCGACCCCGGATGCGTTCCATGCCGTCGAATGCTTCCAGGCCCATGAGACTGGGTGGAAGATAAATAGCCGAGTCCACCATTAGTCGCCATAGGGCCATGACTCGGGCCATGCTGATGCTGATGCTGTCCATGAATGTCCATTGCGGCGACTTGTTCATTCAATACCTCTCCGCTGTATGGAGCCATGAAAGAAGTCCGTTGATTGTGTAACCGATCCAAAGGCACACCCGAGTGCATGCCATACCCCTGCGGATGTCCCATATTCATCCCCCAAGGACCTGCGTGGCTTGAAGGCTGGGAAGGATAGTTGAATGGGGCCATGGCGAATCCCATCCCCAGGTTGGTTTGTTGTCGAGAGTTGAATTCGGTCGACGTGTATTTCCCGTGGTTTGGAGAAAACACCATCTCGGGCCGCGTCGTAGTCTGTCCATGGCCAGGAGTCGGAATAGTCGACTTCTCGTCGCCACCTCCCTCGTAGTCGTCATCGCGTTCTTCATTCAGCAGCGCCTGTCGAGAGTCATCCTTGCCTAAAACATTTTTCCGGATTTGGGCATATTCGTCTTGTATTTTCTCAACCTGCTTGAAGTGCGAGTATCGCAGTTGAGGCTGGAAGTCGGTTGACTGTTGCTCGGCCTCATCTCGGGCCAGTCCCGCTGCGACTACGAAGGCGTTGCGAATCTGCCTCCCGTTCCAGGCGCCCTTGCCTTTCGGATGCTTCTCCCAGTGATCTGCCACGAACTGAAGAATGTCATCTTCCACAATCACTAAAGGTCTCTCGTCGCTCATTTGGCTTTGCTGCTGTTCTGCCTGCTTGAGTCGGTCGATGTTGATACGAAATACGTTTTCGATTTCGGCTTTTCCGAATCTCTTATAATGCAGTGTCAGGTGGATTCTGGAAGAAATCGCTTGGTCGATTTTCCCAATACGGTTCGTGGTTAGAAAAAGAATGCCGTTAAAGTACTCTAGTTTGCTCAAGAACACTAGAACCTTGGTATTAGCAACCGAACCCATGGATATCGAAATTACCTTCTAGAAACTATGGTGTTTCGGCTAGAATTCGCGGATGACCGTGCCGACAGCACAACATCTGCCTCGTCTATCAATAGAACGCAATCCCATAAATTCGATAGACGAAATGCATCGGTTAGAGTTTCTTCCATTTCAAATTTGCCGTCAAGTTTGGCCAACGGAATCGGGAAAAGAGGCAGTTTGTGGGTTTGGGCGACAGCCTCGGCTGTAGCCGTCTTGCCAATTCCTGGCTCGCCATGAAGCATGATGATGAGGCCTCTTCCCTTTCCCCGAATAAAGTCCTGCGTACAGAGCGTATCGGGATTATCCTTCTCGATGATGCTCTCGATGCGCTTTCGCCTCAGGAGTGCACGCACCGAGCCTTGAATCATCCTCTTATGGCTTGCCTCGAGCTGCAAACGGCTAAACCCATCTTCTCTCCAGTCAAGTTTCTTCATAAATCGAACATCGCCTGGAAAGAATCGGCCTTCTTTCAAGGCGTAGGCGAACACCCTCTGTGGGAGTAAGGCTAAGTCATCGCCTTCCGGAATTGGTCTGCTGTGGTTGGGCCTCAGATACCTGTCTGTTTTTACATAGTCGTCGTGTTCCAACCGCTCCATGTTCTCCTCAGTCACAATGACGTCGCTTGAAATGTCCAGAATCTTTGATCGGTCCAAGTCAGACCAGACAAGCATGACATCAGAGCCGTTTACGGTTGTGATAAGAGTTAGCAGTCCAGATAATAAGCCAGCGTCTCTCAACGGCCATCTTTCGTCCGGTGTAGAGTTGAGGGCTTCCTTGAAGTCAATAATGACCTCACCATCGACGTGGTCCGGTTCTACCTGGTACTCACCACCATACATTGGCTTTTTGATTGGGTATCCGGTGGGATCCGTAGTTAGAGTCCAGCCATTATAAGACATGTGTCGGCAAGCCACATATTCCGTAAACATCTCCCCTATTTTCTTGCGTTCCTCAAAGATACTTGTCGCTTCAGTGGCAAATCGAAGTGGATAAATGTTGAGGTCTCGTATGTCCTTCTCGCCATCAAAATACCAAAGTACGAAATTAAATGGCGAAAAGGGTTCGTAAGAAGTACCGTCGTAGTCAAGGTAGTATGCTGAAACAACCAGGTGCTCAGAATCCTCTTCAGGGGGGCCCCTTCCATTCACTGAAGCTGATGGGTTAGCATTGCTGATTGAAACATCATAGACACGCCAGATCTGCTGATGCATTGTAGATCCTTGAGATTCGTTAGATCTCCAGATAACATGCGACGGTACGTCCAAGACTGCGATTCGCTTCAACGATTTCTCAGACACAAAAATCAGGTCGCCAGGCTTGAAGAGATACCAGAGATTATCAAAGCGGATTCGCGGCGAAATTGAATTTCCCTCTCCACGAAATCGGTGGTAGTCAGGGAGTACTGCTTCTTCTGCGAACTTGATGTAGCAACGTAGACCTCCAAGGGCAGATGACTCTTGGAGTTCATCGCGTTGGTCTGAGTTCTGTTTGAGACATTCTCCTGGGATGGTATCCATTTGAAGGGCCTCCATTTTCTCAAGCTCACTTTTGAGCTGTTCGTGAAAATGGATGAGATACTGGAAAGGTCGCATGAAGGTATATGGCTTGATTCCCCACGCAAACCCGGTGACTCTGCTCAGCACACTCAACAAGGCTGGTGATTGGATCCTGATTCGTTGCAACCAGGTCTCATTGGTAAATCATTTTTCCACCTGGGTCTTGGTCTCGTAGTCGGCTGTGTGGAAGTAACCCGAATTCTTCCGCTTATTTGCTTCCTCGCGCATCTCGTCTCCAAGTGTTTCTCCAGCAATGAGAGCGTCAACGGCATACACGGGTTCATCGATAGAGAATCGATTGATAAAAGCTTCCCAGTTGCATCTTCGGACCTCTGGGATGAACTTGAGGGGCCTTGGCAGTGGAGTTAATTGTACCCGTTGTCGCAACTTTTGAGTCCCACTGTACGGGGCAATGTACTCTTCATCCTTCCCTACAATAGCCACAGTGGGATGTAATGGCGCGTTTGAGGGAGGCTTGGTATCGTTTTCGTGACCTTCAGGACTGGATACTGTCAGTCCCGGTGCGTGCTCATGGCCTGTAGATCGGTCAAGGCCAGGCTGCTGCTTCTGAGTGTCTTTCTCATCGGGAGAGATTGAAATGACGCCTGAAGGTTCGGTATCTGACTTCAGTCCCATGGCTGATAATGTCTTTGAAAGTTGGTGGAGTTTGTTTGTGATTGTACTCTTTTTTAAACAAGCTTGTCTTAAACAGCCTTTGAGTCCAAACATTGAAGACTGTCGAGATAGGACAGCAAATATCACGAGTAGATATTTATCTGGCAAGGCTGACATGGCCCTAGCCTGAAAAAGGTTGCTTGAATGGTTGCTCACGTGTACATACTCACAGGCCAATACTGAACTCGTTGGATGGTAGAAAATCAGGCTGGGGATAATGGTTGGGCACAACACGGTACCACGGCTGATGGCCAATCGCCGGCACATTACGCATTAGCTTGCGTCATTTTGGTCGCGCCCATAAGCTATCAGGCAGATTTACGAGCTGTCTCGTGTGGGAAACAGTGCGGGAAGAAAGAGGAGAGACGCTGTGGTGCCTAAAACGTGAGTATATGTGCCTTGTCAAATACCAGCTGACCTTTGATGCTTGATGCCTGATGCTTGAAACCTGACGTTTGACGTCAATTTATCATTCTCAAAGTCCAAACCCGGTGAAATGAACGAGCTTACACGGCGTAAAGATCTGCTCAATGGGCCAGCGCATAGTTGTCCGTATGTACCCTTCCTATCTCTATATGCAAATTTACGAACCCACAGGTCATCCCTACTGACAAAAGAAAGGAGCAGAAGCGACATGGTACAATCACACATTGTTCAGAATGCCTCTGAGGGTCTGGGAGATGTCTCGGACTGCTCTTGGGCCGATGTTCTCGCGTCAATGGAAGCCACCAGCCACGAGTACAAGGCCAAAGCAGCCAGCGACCGACTCCGGACAGTCCAAAGAAATAGAACCGTAGCCACTACATTGCAATCTTTAGCGGAGATGATCCCAGAACAAGACGGGTTGAGCGTCTTACGGTGTGGGTTGAGCGTCTTACGGTGTGGGTTGAACGCCATCTTCAAGGTATCACCATATTCTCGAAATCTCGGGTTCTTGTGTCGTATATGTATGTGTGTTGACCAACGCTGGCGGTAGCTTCTTAAAAAACGCATCGAAAACGGAGAGCGTGTTCTTGCCGCCTTCAAGGATATCCCAATCACATTTTCCGAGGCAGTTTATGCCCTGAGAGCGCATCCCAACGATGAGCAGCTCCGAGGGTTTGTCGAGAATCTTTACTCCACCTTGAGAGCAGAGATTCCAAATTTAGAAGCCATTCTGCTTCGCAAACACAAAGGATCATGTAGGGCTAAAATCAGGAATCTTGGGAGGAAGGGTGTTAAAAAGCTGACACCAACGTGCTAGTAACTAGGAGACTCCTCAAGCAACACCCAGAGAACGAAGCCAGCACCATTGACAGTTCTCTTGAGACCATCTCCAGGGCATCAAGCTGGGTTACCATGCGGGTTGGTACACTTGCAAACCAAATGATGGTTGACAACCTAAAGGAAACCAAGAGCGTCAGCCAAGAAATGGCGAGAACCCAAGCCGAGATGGTCAAGCTTCTTGATAGTCTCGATTGCATCCAAGTCAGTCAGCTCGAGATGGAACAAAAGAGTATCGCAAGATACGAGCGGCATGAGCAATTGATCCACGTGTTTTCTGAGAAAGTCTTTCAGAATATGCAGCACAGATTGACGGCCTGTGAGTCCCAATTTTGTACTGGCTTCTCTGGAATACAAGAGTCACTCCAGAAGTTGATGTGGAGCTCTCATTTTCCACCTCTTCCCAATGCGCACATCGATAGTGGAGATGCGGGCTGCGGTGAGTTTCTTGGAAAGCTGCGTGTCACTTCATCCTCTAACACTTGAAAGCGTATGACACTCACCGGCGCTCCACATGTCTTCCCGATTCATCCTTGTCCTCCTCTGTCACAATACCAATTGATGAACTCTATATCATGCTGAGGATCCTGGATCCTTTCTTCCTCGATGCCGATCTTGGAATAGTCCTGAGAGCAAGTAACGCCATTGGGCAAGGGGCACTCGCACAAGGTGCGTGGCTGCTGAATATTGATCGCTTCAAGGCGTGGGCACAAATCCCGAATACTTCATCCGACATTATCCTCGTCGAAGGCCGCCTAGACGGGCTCAGCATAGGCAAGATCTCGCCGCTGTCAGTTCTCGCTGCAACATTTACAGCCATGGCGGATGCTCCGTATTTTGTCATTCTCATGTGGTTCTGCGGCCTGCATTCAATCCCAAGAGATCATATGAGTGGGTGCCGAGGTATGCTCCGGAGCTTTATTGCTCAGTTGATATTCTACCAACGTCGCCAACATGGCAATGTCGCCATGTGCGTTACCGAGATGCTCCTCGAAGGTGTCGCTCACATGGAGCTTAGTGCCCTGTGTGAGCTGTTCCGGGTATTTCTGGGCCATGTCTCACCAAACGTCACAGTTTACTGCGTGGTTGACAATATATGCGAGTTTGAAACAGAATCGGAAGGCTGGGAGAACGAGCTGTGCCAGGTTGTCCATCTCTTACAATCTATGGTCAGCCAGTCTGCTTGGGGGCCAACGTTGAAAGTACTATTGACCACCGCAAACAGGAGCATCAAGGTTTACCGGCAAATGAAGCCCGAGGACTGCATTTCACTCAGTGCTGGGAATAGAAACGCGCGCTCAACTCAGAGACTAAGCATTGAGAAGGATTGGCAGCAAGCCATGAGTTCTCGTTGAGATAGCCGCCGAGGCATGCATATGGGAGCAACGCAAATGGATTTACCAACCGATGACGGTTATTCTTGAAACCCGAGGCGATGTGATTGTCCATTTAGCATCCACGGCGAAATAAAGCGACGAGGCAAACAATAATTAAAACAGAGCCAACCGGAGTTAGGACGACACGGCATTGAAGGTGGACGTCCAGGGTAACGGCGCTAAAACCTGATTTTGGGATGGATGCCCAAACAGAAGAAAACCTGCAACTTGATTCACCCACCAACGACTCTCGTTTATCTATTCAACGAGACAACTACCAGGGTTGTTTGATGTCACAATGACTCAAAAGCGCCAACTCATGTCCCATCGATGTTTGCCGGCGTAATGGCGTTTCGCCCGTAGCCGCTATTTAATCAACCCTTCCTCACCACCAAGAGGCCGTCTCACACCTCTCACCATCACACCACAATCCCAAGGGAGGGGATACTCTCATACACGTCTCCTTCCACCCCCAAGCACCGCTCCCGAGCAACGCAATCGCGGCCATGGCGATCCCGCTCGAAGTCGCCGTCTTCTCCCCGGCCAACGCCCTTCGCGCCCAGGCCCTCGGTGCTTATCGCGTCGAGCTCAACGCGCAGGGCTCTTACGATGACGGCGGCCTCACGCCCCTGGTCAGCGATGTCGCCAGCCTTCACAAGCCGGAGCCGGGCGAAAAGAAGCTCGATATCCCAATCCGCATCATGATCCGGCCCCGCCCCACGCCCGGCCCCACCGACGCCGAGCCGCACGACTTCGTCTACTCGGACGCCGAGTTCCAGGCCATGTGGGACGCTATCACCGCCTTCAAGAACCTCCGCACGCTCAACCCCGTCCGCGGCGACGCCTTCGTCTTTGGCATCCTCGAGCGCGTCGGCCCCGGCGCCGCCCCCGTTGAGCGCGAGCTCGCCATCGATATTCGCCGTTGCACCATGCTCGTCGCCCACGCCAAGCCCATCCGCTGCGTCTTCCACCGCGCCTTCGACGTCATCGCCAGATCCGAGGACTGGCACGACGGCCTCGGCGAGCTCGTCCGCTGCGGCTTTACCGGCGTCCTGACCTCAGGCGGCGACGGCCCCTTCTACGAAAACATTCATCGCCTCCGGCGCATGTGTTGCCAAATGCCCGAGCTACAAATCATCGTCGGCGGCGGAGTCCGGCGCGGTAATGTCGACTTGTTGGTCCCCCGCATCAGGCATATTGTTAGACTCAACATCTGGATGCACTCGTCCTGCCTGTCGTTCGACCAGCCATCTGATCTCGACCCCGAGGAGGTTGACCCTGCCGAGCTCATAGGACTGGGCTCGGCTCTGGGCCTCAGCCAGTTTGTGGACTAGAACTCCCCCCAAAATGTCTGGACGCAGGTGTATCACTGAAGCAGCTGGCGCCTGAACGCGGCCATGAATGTGGGCATGGATATTTAGAAGGTGGTTATGTCGCATTGGCTCACAGGTGGTGTTGAGCATCATCGACACCCTCGGGGTAGCATCATGGAGGGGTCTACTATAACAGCACGCAAGCACAGTCAGTGAGTGCTATACCAGTGGCTAGCTTAGTCTTGACTCTTCAAATTCAATGGATTACTTCTACATCCGCCTCATTACGCCTAGTGCTCATTCAACTCTCTAGTTTACATCGTTCGTCTCGTCGTAATCCACCACTTCCGCCGTCAAATGCTCACTTCCACTCCCGCTGTTTAAGAGCGGTACTTGTTGCCGGTAGCGCCCTGGCTGCGGGCGAGACCCAGGCAGTTGGAGATCTTGTAGAAAATGTCAACGTTGTTGTAGGTACCGCCGAAGGTGTCCTGGCAAGGGCCCCAAGCGAAGACGGGGACGTCAGTGAGCGAGTGGACGCCCTGGGCCTCATTGGTGCCAATGGTGCCGTTGATGACAATTCCGTTGACGGAATCCTTGGGGTTGACGTAGTAAGAGCTGTCACCACCCTTGGTGGCGGGAGTGCGAGGACCCTCCTTGTGGACCTTGTAGTCCTCACGATGGTCGGGGGCGGCGCCGACACCACCGGCGATGGCGTAGCGGGGCTCCCAGTTGGTGGGGAAGTTGGAGCCGGTGCCGTAGTGGAGGCCGGCCTTCTTCTTGGTGTACTGCGACTCGCCGGACAGGGCGTAGGTGCCGATGGCGCGGCGCTTGGCACGCTCGTCGTCCTGGTCGGCAAGGTACTCGGTATCGGCAGAGCCCCAGACGCTGGTGTTGGTGTTAGTAATCTCGTCGTCGCGAAGTAGGGTTGGCAGTACTTACTCAAAGCCGTGGCCGTGGTCGGCAGAGACAATGACGAGGGTCTCGTCGAGGATGTCAAGCTCCTTGAGCTTGGCAATGGTGGCGCGGACGGTGTCATCGAGCTCGAGGAGATCACCCAGAGCACGGTCGTAGTCCAGGGAGTGCATCTGCTTGTCAATGGAGGCACCCTCGGACATGAGGAAGAAGCCCTTGTTGCCACCGCGCTTGTGCAGGATGTCGACGGCCTTGAGAGTCATGTCCTTGAGGCCGGGCAGGTCAGTAGCGGGCTCAGTGCTGCCGAGGGGGTCGTTCTCAAAGTCCTTGATGTTGTCGGTGTAGACGTTGCGGTCCAGCCAGACGGGAAGGTTACCCTGGCAGAAGACACCAAGGGCCTTCTTGTTGTTGGGGGCCTTGGCGAGAGCCGTCTTGGTGGTGGAGACGGAGTAGCCCTCGTTCTTGAACTCCTTGTAGTAGTCCTTGCCCTGGAAAGAGTCCTCACCAGCGTAGAAGTACTCGGCACCTCCGCCGAAGAAGACATCGGGACCCTCGTGGTCGGTCCAGCTGTAGTTGGTGTTTCCGTGGAGAGCCATGTCGATCAGAGGACCGTACTGGCTTCGGAGACGAGTGTGCCCGGTCAGGGCAATGGGAGTGGCATCGGCGAGGTAAGCAGTGGAAACGGCACCCCAAGCACCACCCTAAGTCACGAGTTAGCAATTGAATTCAGTGCATTTGGAGTCTCCTCAATGGACGAACCCAGATACGCTTGAAGATCTCGACAATGGTCTCGACCTTGGGGTCATCGAAGGGATCCTCGGACGAATCAGCGTAGACACTATTCGCATGTTAGCGTCTGAAAGCCACTCATAATTACGTCAAATCTACACATACCCCATGGCGTTGACAGTGCTCTTGTGGCCGCTGTACAGAGCAGAGGCCGAGTTGGCAGAGTCGGTGATATAGCTGTCGATAGAGTGGGTCATCTGGTGGCCGATGACGGGGAACTCGTCCATCTTCATGGTGGACTGGTATTTGCCGTTGATGCTCTTGTGTCCCAGCAGACGGGCGGCAGTGATCTGAAGTCTCATGTCAGCTACTATGGAGCGAATTGGGAGCCAATTGATTCGCGAGAACTCACCATGTTGGTAGTCATGCCATCACCAATGAAGAAGATGACGTTCTTGGCCTTGCGCTTGGTGTTGAGCTCGCGAACAGTCCACTCGGCAGTGGTGGTCTCGCCGTTGTAGTACTTGAGGGTGACAGTGTAGGTGCCGGGCTCGGTGATGGTGAGCTTGCGGTAGGCCTTGGCGGCGACGTTGACAACCGAGGGCGTGTCGGCATCCTCAGCGTACAGGTCCTCGTACCAGGAGAAGTCCCAGGTCTCGAGCTTGGGCTCCTTGATGCCAAAGGCAGAGGCGAAGTCCTTGGCCTTCTTGCCCTTCTTGGCGATGGTCACCTTGAACTTCTTGTCGGGCTTACCGTCGTGGGCCTTCTCGGAGCCGTTGACGGGCGCGTGGACCTCGACACGAAGATCGAAGAGCTGGCCGGGGAGAAACTCGCTCTGGTCTGGGGGCAGGATGCAGCCGAGTTTGGGGCACGTTCCTAGGCGCTGGTAGGTCTGGGCCGACACGGCGCAGAGCGAGGCCGCCAGGACGGCGAGGGCGTTGAGCTTGAACAACATGGCGAGAAGCCTGACCCGGGTCTAATGAACAGACGGGCGGGATCTTTTTTTGGTGTTGTGCGGGACGTGAGACAACAGCTGCGGGCTGGACAGAAGTTCTGGCAGAAAGTTTGTGCAGCATTGAACTCATTTATACTAAATCCTCCAGAGCTGCGGGAGCGGCGGAGCGGCGGAGCAGCGTACAGTACGGCGACGATCCCACGTGGAGAGTCGCAGCTGCGTACATCCGGATGCGATGATCCATCTCTGGTCGCCCATGGATATCCCAGGATCCTAGGAGCAGGCCGAAGTCCAGTTCCCGTGTCGCACCTCGTCCGCCTTCCCCAGTGGGCTAGTGAGCGGCATCAACCCCCATGTCCCCGTCCTGTGCAATATCACGCCGGGCTTGGCCAATTGACACGGCAGGATGAGCATGATTCATGGGCCGAGAAGGGCTGGATCGACATGGTCAGTTCCGTCCTGTTGGGAAGGCAAACGTGATGGAGCTCTCTCGGGGAAGCGTCTGGGCGCGTCATGGCGAGGGACATCGGCACGTGTGTGCAGTCTGCCGGGCTCCCCGCCCGCCACGGATTCGCCAAGGACGGGCAAGGACTTGTCAGGGCCCGTTGATGCCTGCAGAGCCTGCAGTGAGCATGCGTGCATCGGTGACCCATGCGGATGCTCGCAGTACCTACTCTCGTGCTGCGTTGCGCAACTAGGAAGGACGTTTGTAGTGCGGGAACCTAGCTCTTTCACGCAGGCTCCGCGCCACGGCCGGTCCTTGGCAATCCGTGTAAGTCGGCCGTGATGGGTCCTTGTCCCAAGACGTTCACCGAGATGCAAGCAAGCACACCAACTCGGGGCTGGGCAGCCATGTAGACTGACGGTAGACCCCGGCGACCCAACAGCCGCCCCACAACAACCGGTTCCTGATCCCCCGTCCACCAGCGACGCAGAGAGACGCAGAGACACATAGAGTCGATAAGATCGGAGGGCGGACGGTCGCCGCGATGCTAGCCTGGCCCCCCCCCCGGCCGCGTCCTTCCTTTGACCCTCCATCAGCTCGCGCGTGGGTGGATGCTGCTGTCTCATTGGCCTCGTCCCCTGGTTCCACCCATTCAAGATCAGACATTCAGACATGCTTGATCCTAAGCTCAACTCTATCGGGCGACTTGCCCGTGTCCACCCTGACGCGGCGCAATAAGAAGGTTTGCACAGCGCTGACGGTTTCTGGCCAGACCCATCTTTGATCCCTGGTTCGCACACTTAAAATGTACGGAGTAGGTGGCCCAATTTTGGCGTCCCCCCCACCCATGACGTTGGAACCGCGAACGCATGCTTATTGTGGTCTCGCCATCTCGTCTTCGGCCTTCTTGCCTCGGAACGATTGTCCAGTGGCCAATCCCTCATGCTTGGTTGGAGAATCGAGGCAGGAGATTGCGCTATTAACCGAACATCTCTGCCCTGTAGCACCTCGCCTCGAGGTTGCATATCATCCACCCTTGGAACTAGGGTAGGAAGATACATACTCAAGCTAAGTTTCTGTATCCGGATCTGCTCAGCACGTGTTAGTGCACCGTCGATCTAACCCTCTCATCTGAATTCTTCATGCACTCCTTTGCAATCTTTGGGAAGGGAGGGCATCCCATACTATTGAATCTGCAGTGTATCGATGTATTGATGTATTGATGCAGCGAATGACAGTGAACGACAGCGAGGAGCACACGACGAATGTGGGTTCTTTTTGGGATAATGAAGTTGCAAGTCTGGACTAATCCCATTGGAGATGGGACGATAATTGACGACTCCGGTTTGTCTCCGTATGACGCGCAATACCTCCAATCAACAATATTGGGGTTGCGGTACATGCCGGGTTGCTACCTCCATGATCGCCAACACGGCCTCCCACGTGCTCTGATCCCGTCATGACTCGGTCAACTTCTCGATGTATCAAGATCAAGTCGAGCTATTGCATGGTGTACTCGACCACAGCCATTGAATGGGATTGAATGGGAGCTATCCCCTCCTCAAAATAGGCAGACGAACTTCCCCTCTTAGGTGTGGACCTTACCAATATAGCGGGTCACACTCCTTCCCGCCAATATGGTTGGCATGAGTGAAGGGCATGCGATCCTGTTGGGTTCGACAGGTCCGATGCAACCTCATCCTACGCAGGGTCTTCCACTAGGCACTCGGAGCCACCGGTGGCTCAGCTGCGGTGTCGGATCCCGATGTGGGTTTGCTGTCGCCTTCGTACGCCTGCCAACTCGGTTCATTTATCCTTGTCTGACCGGCGATGCTTTTGAAGTGGTAGCCTCTTGCTCGGGGTCTCTCACCAGTCCCAAGAGGCAGTTCAGATTCATAAACGGCTGAGAAATTGCGACTGCACTCTTCAAATCGAGCAGAGCCTTCACTCAGGACTTTCCGAACGCCAGCGAAGAATTCACTGAGGAGCCAGTGGTTATGGATCTGGAGTAGGTTCCATCCCAACATCTCCTTGGCATTAAGAAGATGCTGGATGAAGGCCCTGTGATGGTTGGTGCATGTGTAGCATTTGCAACCCTCCGAAATAGGTAACAACGATGTAGCATGGTCTGGAGTCCACATATCAATGCCAAGTGGATGGATCTCCTGGGTCTCAGGGGGTGGGAATGTGAAATCAAGCCCAACCCCAGCATCGGACATGACATTTACAAAGGGTACGGTGCAAACATCAACCCCGAGAGCTATTTGCCGGAGGAGGTCTTGGGGGGATTTGGAAGGGCCAAATGCCAATCTCGGCAATGACAGAAGGGGCGGATAGTTGACGAGCTCGGGGAGTAGGTTCACGTCATAAATCGCGAGCCCTGAGAGAGATTCTCTCACGTCCTCAGAGAGATGTCTGAGATAGTCCCATTGAAGGGGGTACTCAACCGGGAGTACTGGTGCGAAGACCGAGACACCAAGTTCCTTCAGCCGTCCCTGGGGGTCTGCAAGGTGGAAGAACTCATCGACCCATTCCTCAGTGCGGTCGACCATTCGAACTTGACGCTTCGCTGGGGGAGTGGTGCTGGTGTGGAAGAGGTCGGCGGGAGGAATGGCGATTTGGGGTTGCGTGGTCTCAATAACCTTGGTGAACTCGGCGATTGTCAGGTTGCGGAAGCCAGTGGAGGTGAAGATACTGAGATGCTTTACTCCGTTGCCAACTGGCGTTGTCACGGCTGGAAAACGTCTCGGACCGAGAACTATGGCGCGTTCTGTCGGGAAAGAAGTGAAGCTGTGGAGATTTCTAGGCGTGTCCTTTGACATTTTCATAATGGGAGGCGGGTTCTTGTCAAGAACTATCTTCAGTGTCAGAAGGTGTTTCGTATTTTGAGTTGGTTTACATACAATCCTCAATGGCCATGTATGCTGCATCAAATGCCGTGTATCTTTCCATGTTTTCAGGTGTCAAGTGAGGAATGACTCCACGAGATGCGACGGCAAGGTAATTCGGCGTTTCCATAACTCTATGGTTCCCCAGGGCAAGCCGTCCTAGGCGGGCAGCGCCAACATCGGCGGTGGCGGATTTTAGAATCTCGAACATTGTGAGGGTTGAGGTTCCGGATGGGTCTTCTAGGGTAGGTTGGGTCATCTTGACATGGCCGAGTGAAGTATCGAGGTGTGGTTGATGCCTGAGTCTGCGACAAGCGAGGAGAAATGGCCTCGAGCGACGGGAGGCTTGGGATCAGAAGGTGAGAAGACAGAGTACGAGGGATAGCAGAGAAGCGAAATGAGGTTGTCCTGGTTGGCGGCCCTAGTACTGTCACAGACGCCGTGGGTTACACTATGACTGAGTCGCAACGCTTTTTGGCGAGCTGGTCAAGGATTCGAGAGCGCTGTGGTGATAGTGCGGGATAGTGCGGGTGCACACTGTACTGGACTGTGCGGCGATTGCCGAGGATCAGCCGTCATGGAAGCATCATGTGCTGCCTCATGATGCCTCGTCCGCCTGACTCGACTCGGGAGCTGCAGCCGGAACCGCCGAGTTGGTCTGACCAATCCAGCGAGGCAAACAGCCAACGTTCTCAGCCGCCGTCGCTGAACAGTGTAGTTGATAAATTACAATCCAGTATAAAACCCGTGATGCGGCTGAGGTGAAGAGATGCACCCCGCGGAGCACACGGAGTGCCTCAGCCTACAATCGCAGACTCGGCGACTTCTGCCGCCAGCCAACCAACTTGTTTGCATCCCGCGACTCCGCGATTCTTTGCCCGTCTCATTCGACAAGGCGGTTGCAGAGGCAGGGGCCATTCCTCAAACGTGAGAGAGTCAGACAGGCGCTCCTACGCCCCACCCTGCTCCGCTCCGGCTGCGGATCATCCGGGTAGGCAACTCGCAGCCAACGACTTCGCCGAGCCTTTTGCTACGACGCTACTGCTTATTTTCCTCTCGACTATTTCATCTTTGACCTGGTCAACATGGTGAGCCACGATGATGAAGAGTCCCAGCCCCTCATGACTGGCCAAGAGCAACACCCCGTCGAGATCGAAGTCGTGCCCGTCGGCACCGACAGCGACAGCGTTAACGACCCGCGTCAGCGCCCGCCTCATGCGCCGCCGCTCGACACCACCCAGCTCGAAATCGACGACAACGACCCCCCAACCCCACGATTTATCCAGGACGAAGGCTCCTGGAAGAGGTGGAAATGGGTGCCCTACTCGATGCGCCGTGTCTCCAAGTCCATCAACAAGTGGGTTGATGGTCCGGTCAATCCGGTGCGATATCGAATCAAGCCATTCTTCCCCGTCGTCCAGGAATACCCGCTCTGGCTCGTCGATCGCTTCCTGCCCAAATTGAAGCAGCGCGTCTGGGTCGTCTGCCTCTACATTGCCATCTGGGTTGTGACCTTTGCGCTGGTCAAGCGACAGGCCACCCTCGCCACCGAGATTGCCGGATGGGGCGAGCCTCAGAACATCGGATGTGGCGTGACATACTGGGGAGCTGGAAACTCTTGCGGCCTCGACGGTAACGACTGCCGCCCGTTCAATGGCAGCGGATTCCCCTTCCGCTGCCCGGCAGATTGCGAGAGGTACCATGTTCTGAACCCTCGAGCTGTCGGCAACCAGGAGATCAACTACCGATCATTGGTCATCGGCGGACCTGACGGCAATGGCGACCCAGTCTACCGCGGCGATTCCTTCATCTGCGGCGCTGCCATCCATGCTGGATTCATTTCCAACTCCCATGGAGGCTGCGGAGTTGTTAAGCTGGTCGGGCGCACCGAGAATTTCGCCAGCTCCAATAGAAATGGCATCAAGAGTGTTGGCTTCGACTCGTACTTCCCTCTGTCCTTCACCTTCGTCGAGGAAGCCGACTGTTCCGCCACTGACATGCGGTGGTCTCTTCTGGCCGTCTCAGCCGTCTTCAGCGGCGTTCTGTCCCTCTTCACCAACTCGCCCGCGCTCTTCTTCTTCCCCAACTTCACCGGCCTCTTCTGGACGACCGGCATGGCGATGGACCCGCCCCCATACAAATCCATTCCGGGCCTCGTTTCGAACTTGCTGGGCAAATTCCTCCCTGCCATGTTCTGTGCTTGGGTCATGTACGACAAGATGGCGGTCCGCCGCACACTCCACGGCCTCACAGCTCAGGTTGAGAAGAGCATTCTGTGGTTGGGTGCTTGTTGGGTTGGGGCCTTAGACAACTACACGCTGAGCTTCATCCCCATTTCGCGGCTGAACAAGCATGATTTGGAGCAGCAGCCGGGCGCCAGAGCTGCCCTCGCAATTATTATTATATTGCTCCTGGCAATATTCGTCTCGCAGGTGTGGTTCTTTAGACGAGAAGGCCGCCTCGTCAAGTATCTCAAGCTCTATGGCTTATTGATAGGTGGCATCGTCATCTCCATTTTCATCCCCGGCCTCAACCTGCGCATCCATCATTACATTTTGGCTCTGCTTCTGCTTCCAGGGACCAACCTACAAACACGTCCGTCATTGGTGTACCAGGGACTATTGGTTGGCCTCTTCATTAACGGTATTACGAGGTGGGGGTTCGATCCGGTGCTGCAGACATCGGAAGCACTGCAAGGCGACGCACAGAAGGGATCTCGCCTTCCATCTCTCATAGACCCGGTCATAGATCTGAGCAACGGCACCGACAGCTTGTCAACCATCACATTCAAGTGGAATGAACCTCCCGCCCCATTTTACGACGGCATCAGTATTTTGGTTAACGATGTAGAGCGATTCCGCACATACTTTGACAGCACCGACGATGAGAAGCATAAATTTATTTGGTCTAGAAACGGCGACTTGGATCTGCCCGAATATTTCCGGTTTGCGTATATGCTCGGCAGTTCAAGCGGAGATTACAGTAAAGCAGGCACATGGACGGTTGATGGCGAGTGGCAGGAAATGAAGCCAGGGCCATCGCGTGTAAAGATGCGAAGCATGGGCGAAGAAGAGATGGTACGGCGTTGATTTGAAACGAAGATATGCAAGCAAGCATGCAAGATTATTTGGATATAGAAATTGTTTTAACACGGGAATCATGAATTCACTTATATACAATACCTCAGGACATGCATGTCTCCGTAGTAGTGTCGAACGAGAATAAATAAGTGGGTGCCGGCATACGATGGCTCCACATCTCCGACGAGCTCCGTCTGTACCCCGCGCCCTCGACGTCACCAGCGGACAGCTATACCGGCCGATTGTAGGCTGGCTCCGTTGCAAGTCGATGGCAACAAGTTAAATACAGCTTGTGTAGACGCGAAGCCCATGTTTGAATTTAGTCGTACAAACATGGCGACTGTTGCTGTGTGTTAACAAACGGACCAGTGGTATACTAGCCCCCACTTGGTTGTCCATTCATTGTCCAACCTGGACTTTTCATCAACTCACTCATCTTCCTCACCTTCACCACCTCAGCCACCAACCAGAACCCACACAAGCGCATCGAGAAAAGACATCCGAGATGGCTCCTCAGATCCCAACTGAAGCCGACTTCTCTTCCCTCTCAGGCTCCCTCTCCGTGGCCCTGCACATCCCCGATCCTCCAGAGTCCACCACCACATTCCTCATCCTCTTCCACGGCCTCGGCGACTACGAGGCTCCCTTCGCCGGCTTCGCCCGCGACCTTTCCCTCCCAGGCGTCTTCGGCATCTCCGTCCGCGGCACCTCACCCCTCCCCGAGGCGTTGCTGCCGCCTGGTGGCAGTGGACAGCATCACTACTGGGGCGATGACCTAATCATTAACCATGCGACTGGGGATATCGATCAGGATCCTGGGTTTGAGAAGGCCCATCGACTGGTAATGGAGAAACTCATTGGGGAGGTGCTCATCACCAAGCTCGGCTGGGAAATGAGCGACATTCTCTTCTTTGGCTTCGGCGAAGGCGGCTCTCTGGCCCTTGGTCTAGCATCCAAACTGGGTCAAGTGGAACGCGTCGTCGACGTCACCGAAGGCGACGACAAGACTCGTTCCGGAACTGCCTTCAAGGGCGTCGTGTCCATCGGTGGTCCGCTGCCGCAGTCCATGGTTTCGACAGTCAGCACACGCGAAAAGAGCCGTACCCATGTCCTGGTGTGCCAGCTCGAACCAGACGATGTGGACAATGCGAAAAAGGAGTTTGAAAATGTCAAGGTCGTACAGTGGAAGCGGCAGGGCGTCTCGATGCCGCGGGACAAGGACGAGGTTTTGCCTCTGATGGAGTTCTTTGCGGATAGACTAAAGAACGAGTTTTAAGCACCACCCCCTCCATCACACCAAGATGGCGAGGGACGCTCTAGCCAGGACAGGATCACAGATAATGGGGACAGAAATACTTGGCCAAGCAGTGCTCGAC
Source organism: Cylindrodendrum hubeiense (assembly GCA_014621425.1). Classification (NCBI taxonomy): domain Eukaryota; kingdom Fungi; phylum Ascomycota; class Sordariomycetes; order Hypocreales; family Nectriaceae; genus Cylindrodendrum; species Cylindrodendrum hubeiense. The sequence continues at coordinate 21,371 of JAANBB010000213.1, read as the reverse complement.
AAGGGGTATCATTATTCATCGACTCATCACAATCCCATCCATCTCAATTCCGGCTTCCTGTTTGCAGCATCTCTGCCAGGATATCCCACTTCGCCGACTGTGCATCGCTCGTCGCTCTCGCAACGCTGCGCAGTCCCTCACAGATGAACCGCAGGTGCCTTTCAAAATCGAACCTAATCTCCCTCAGCACTGTCGTATACGGTTTTCCCGGTTTAGCTCTGTTTGGCTTTTTCTCCTCGTCGTTCTCTTCATCGCTCTCCTCATCGCTGTCGCGGACATATTTCGGGGTCCTGGGTTTGGGAGTTCCCGGTGGTGCAGGTGACGACATGACAGAAAGACGTGAAAGTTCCCGCAACTCCTCCGCCTCCTTATCATGGGAGGTCTGGGCTTGCTCAAGCTTGATAGCTAGGTCAAGAATGTCGAGGAAACACTCTCGGATGGGAGTAAGTCTGCTTCCTAGACAGGCCTCATCGGTAACTCGTTTCATAGAGGTGGCATGAATGGCAATCATGGCATCCACATCGTGGGCATCTTGCAATTCTTGTCTCATTTTTGAGCTATTCGGCGCGAGCACCAATGTCACCAGATACGTCTGGAGGCTAGTTGAAAACCACAGAAGCCTGGTCCGCATTGAATAATAGAGTGATCTTTCATCCCAGTTGTCATCATCCGTCCAGTAGCTGTCAAGGATCTTTTGTTTCTGAAGCACGTAGAGGGCTCTCCTTAGCTGCAAGAGCAGTGTAAAGATGGATTGATACTGAGAGATACTGTTCTCAGATAATATCATCTGGACCGGCCAGGAAAGACGGTAGCTAAACATGATCGCTGGAATTGCTGCCCTGATGGAGTCTCGGGCCGCTAGAACTGGTACTCGCGAGCCTTCAGGGCTGACAGTGACAGATAATCGGGTCGATTCAATAAGTGACGCAAATGCTTCTTGAGCAGTGCTAGTCAAGCCGTATCGGTTGTGCCAGCTAGGTACCAAGGTATCTAGCTTGCCAAAGAGATTCCTGGAGAAGAGCTCAGTCGCGGAGCCGTCCGACATGAAGTATAGATGTCCCATGGCATCTAGGGCAGAGCAGAGGCCACAGTTTTCGAATAGTGCATTCCTGAGCGTTGTGGAGGTAGTGTTGTATTTGCTCTGAATCCATTGATCAAATGCAGCATCAAAGAGATCACGAAAAGGTGCCAACTCAAACCCGGCAGGGCAAATAGCTTCGTAGTCTAGTGGAGGCTCATCGACGCTCCACTTGGATCTTGCTGACCCAAAACGGCCCAATTTCTTCAGGACCACGATGTTCTTCCCGGTGTTGAATATCTTGCCTGCGGCCGGTTGAAGAAACTTCGGTGCATGCAGCTTCCCGTCCGTCGTGCGGCGAAGTCGGTATTGATTATTCCAGGTCTTACTGAGAGGGACTTGAGTAGGAGCCTCCGAGGCAAAGAATATTTTGTCCCCTGGTAATAGTTTGCCTTCATCCATCCACAACCGGATTGGACGTAGATAGACATTGAAACACTCAACAAAAATCCGAGCAAGAAATTCGTAAATGGCAAGCTTGCCGGCAAGCTGAGCCAGGCTAGCTTCTTCAAAGAGCAATTCCAGATAACGAAAGGCCCCAGAATGTGATCTGTCTTGCATCCGAGCGACAATTCCGGAGAGGGCGTATAATGGCTCCAGGCCAGCGGTCAGCTCCGCTTTAACTCTCAGCAAGCTGACTACGACATCGTCTTTAGGAGCGACCAGCGGTGCCTGGACTCTGGTGACCACCTTGTCGAACTCGTGAAGACGGGAGGCGACGCTATCATGAAAGGCCTGGAGATGCGACACACGTTGTGGTTGGGAAACGAACTTGCGCAACACCGACAGCCGGCGTCCCGCTTCGGAAAAATAGCTGATCAGAGCTTTGTGAGTGTCCCATGCTGTGTGCGTCATCTGGAACGCAGGGTCGGCAGACCCATCGGACCCAAAGACCGTCGTGTCCAATCCCTGAAGCATGAACAGAACCTCCCGAGCGATGTGAAACTCGGTAACGGGCACTTTACGCATATGACCTGAAGCATCCTTAGGAGGCTTCTCAGTCCGCCACTCTTGGGCCTGTTGAATAAGGTTGAGCTGGGGAGTGTCCTCTGGGTGGATAATTAGGTCCTCTGCCGTTCTGCCAATGGGAGCCTCAGATGAGGCGGTGCTGGCACCAGACTCGCTCCTCGACTCTTCTGCGTATGCATCGTCATCATCTGAACTGTCGCTGTACTTGATGGTTTTCCAGATCGCATCATCCTGGTCCCAGCCATCCTCTCGGGCGATGTCCTCCCAACGCAGTTGTTCCTCAGTGTCGCCCGAGCTCTTGGGCAGGTCCAAGTCGCTAAGCCTCGAGTTGTAAGTGGGCTGGTTTGAGAGTTCCAGGAGCAAAAACAGTATCTCGGGGTGCCATTTTGAGGGCGTCTCCTGGAGAAGAGTCCGTCGTTCGTGCAGCGCATCTGCGAGCTCCTCTCGCAGGTTGACCCGAAATCGCTCTTCCAGGCCGTCTAGATTGTTCTCGACGTCGAATTGGTTGGTTCGTAGGTACGGGTGGGACTTCAAGCCGCGAAAAGCGGCCTCACGGTAGGCGTTGAACTTGTCGGGGCGTGTCTAGAGGTGGTCGTATGTTAGCACTCCCATCGGAGTTGTCGGGTAGGACGGGCGGGTTTCGCGGACCTGAGTGGATGTGAGAGTCACAGCCTCGACCAGCTCTCCGGCGAGAGCGCCTTGCCTCGCAGCGAAAGCCATATTTATATCATGGATTGTCCATCGCCTGCTCAGGAGGGCGTGGACTTGATCGTCGTCATCGGTGGGTAGGTCGTGATAGTGGGGGAGCAGGAGTTACGCGTTGGTGTCGGAGCACGGGTACCAAAAATAGCTGACAGCACCATAAAATGTTTGTGAAACCCACAAAAGCACCAATATATGGGATTGATCAAAGATGGCGGTTTTATGTGGTTTGTTCGATATATCGAGAACCAGATGATTGAGATAGCTTTCAATGCCAACTAACAAACCCCCATATACTTTACTAGCATCCATGATTGTCTTCATTGATGGCAGTCCAACGGAATGGTGGCATTCGCATGTGAGCGCGCGTCTGTCGCGTCAACGAGCTCCACCTGATAAATTAATTCCTGCGGTCTCTGATTGGCCTGGGCGCCGTGACATCAGCTTCAATAAATCAACCCCTTTCAACACATCCCCAGTGCTGGCTCTGAGATACGGGTCCCAGTCAACGGTCCAGGAGATCTTATAACGCACAGCCGCGCGCACCAGCTGCTAGAGACTCTCTCCAGTACTCCAGTATTCGAAGTCCCTGCCATTGCTCGCCTCTGTCGAATCTCGTTCCATGGACACCTAGGACGCTCACTAAGCTATCTGATTGGAGCTGCTAGCATCTGGATACGAAGCTCGTCTCCCAACCCTCCGCGACGATGACTGTCGCACGGCCGGTCCGGGCACTGATCTTCTCAGCCGTGGTGCTCTGGTGCTTCTTTTTGTTCCAGATCTTCTCGCCGTCGTGGTCTATCCGCGGGCCTGCCGATCGCTACGTCAACTTCGAACGGGATCCCAATCTAGATCGTGAGTCGTGGTCTCGTTTCATCCCCTCGGTGGGGTGTCCTAGCTAACTCCCATGTTCTATAGCAACCGGGGAACCAGAAGGGACATTGGTCCGCACGAACGATAACTACGCCCCCGATGCCGAGAAGTCCGATCGCATCGATGCCACCCTGCTGGCGCTCGTAAGGAATGAGGAGGTGGACGCCATGGTCATGTCGATGCGAGATCTCGAGAGGACCTGGAACAACAAATTCAACTATCCTTGGACCTTCTTCAACGACAAACCCTTCACCAAGGAGTTCATCCAGAAGACAAGTGCCGCGACCAAGGCCAAGTGCAACTATGGTAGGATCAGCCATACCCCTGTCCCCAGGCTTTACTGACCGGTTTACAAAGAACTCATCCCTAATGAGCATTGGGACACGCCTTCGTGGATCGACCCCCAGCTCTATGAGGAGTCGACCAAGATCCTGCAGAAGAACGGCGTGCAATACGCCCAGATGATCTCCTACCACAAGATGTGCCGTTGGAACAGTGGCCTCTTCTATAAACACCCCGCCCTCAAAGACACCCGATACTACTGGCGTGTGGAGCCCAACGTGCACTTCTTCTGCGACGTCGACTACGATGTCTTCCGCTACATGCACGACAACAACAAGACGTACGGCTTCACCATCAACCTGTACGACGACCCCAAGACGCTCCCCTCCCTGTGGCCCGAGACGGTCAAGTTCCTCGCCGATCACCCAGACTACCTCAACGACAACAACGCAATCAAGTGGGTGACGGATGAAACCCGACGACCGTCTCACAACAAGGCAGCCCAGGGATTCTCCACTTGCCACTTCTGGAGCAACTTTGAGGTTGCCGACATGGAGTTCTGGCGGAGCCAACCGTATGAGGACTATTTCAACCACCTCGACCGCGCAGGTGGTTTCTTCTACGAGCGATGGGGAGATGCGCCCGTCCACAGCATTGCCTTGGGCTTATTTGAGGACTCAAGCAAGGTCCACTGGTTCGTAGCCCTGACTTTTCTACTTTTATCTTGACCAAAACAGTACTAACAGCCATGCTTCCAGGTTCCGTGATATCGGTTACCAGCACATCCCCTTCTTCAACTGCCCCAACTCGCCAAAGTGTAGGGGCTGCGTCACTGGCCGCCTCACCGACGGCGAGGCCTTCCTCCACCGAGAAGACTGCCGCCCGAACTGGTTCGAGTTTGCTGGCATGGGTTAAGAACCCTCTGATTTACTCAGCGTGACGAATCGTTTTGCTCAAATGCCACTCCCCGACTCAGGCCCCCGAGGTATATCCCGAGGAGCACATGGGTTGGGGTGTGGTCATGTATTCATGTGTTAAAGACGATTTTATACCAAGAAACGAACCTTGGGAGTGTTCTGGATCCGGGAAGGTACATATTTATTTTTCGGCGCTGGCGGAGCAAATTATACAAGTTGTGTGGATTATGATATAGATATTTCCTGGCAATCTGGGCTGGGAATGCGCGTGATAAATGATATTCAGAAGTATAGATGACGGCGGACACGATAGATATGCGTGACTGTGATGGAGTGAAGAGTACATCAAGCATCTACAGTGCTCCAAATACCGTGACAACGCCAGACGTGCCGCCCACACAGAACTGGTCGCCCCAGCCGTCTTCTCTCCACGCCATACAGCTAATGATATTGCTTCTCGTCTTTTCCTTACCGTCTCTTCCCACGGCTTTCTTCTTGGGCTCAAAGCCTTGTGGTCCCCACGGAACCGTGACTTTGGCTACCAGCCTGCCCGTCAACAAATCCCATGCCCAGATCCTGCCTTGGCCATTTGGCGCGGGCTCACCGGCCATCTCATCACCAGAAATCACGTACTTTTCCTTGCCTCCCAGGACCGTTTGCACACGCAGCTCCTCGTTCTTCCACTCGGGGTGAGAGTACGCTCGCAGGCAAGCGCCATTGTCACGGTCCATCAACCGCAGCTTGCTGTCGAGGCTGCCGACAAGCATGGCCCTGCCGTCTCGCGTGAGATTCACGCTCGTAACGCTCGCGCCGATGACGTCGGTAGTGCAGCGGCCCATGCGGATGTCGTAGCTGCGGACACGGCCGTCGACGCTTCCTACGATAACTTCCGGCCCGCGGACCGCGATAGAGGTCACAGCATCGCGTGCCTCTGTCAGAACCTGGATGGGCTTGAAACTAGTGCTCTTGGTATCCCAGATGCGAACGGTGGTGTCAAAGCCACCACTCACAACAAGGGAGTCGCCGTCGCCAGCGAAGCTAACGCAGTTGACGCGAGCCGAGTGGCTCTGAGCATTGCCGCCGAAGCGACGGATGGTGACGGCCGTAGCGACGTCCCAGAGAAAGACGGTACGATCACCACCGCTCGAGACGAAGCGCTCGTTGTCGGCGGCAACAGCGAGGCTCAGCACCTCGTATCCATGAGCGGCATAGGTCTGGATTAGACGGCCCTGGGGCACTGGGGGCTTCTGTTTTTGGTCATCGCCAGGGACGGCGGTGCTGGGAAAGGGGTTGTAGAGGCGGATTGATCGGTCCGCAGAGCCGGTGAGGATATATGTCCCCGGTGAGGCTGAGTATGCAACAGCATGGACCGGGCCTTGGATTCATCCGGAATGTCAGCATGGGGAGCGCCGGCAGAAGGAGAGGGGAGAAAAGAGAAAAGGGGCTATGGTTAGGGAGGATGAGTTGCGAAGCGAGCGGCGCCACACCGGAAGCTCAATGTGGGGAGAACAGGATGGTGGTGGCCGTGATGGTGGTGAAGCCTTTCGCCCAAAAGACGATGCTGGTGAGGGTGAGACGAGGTTGACAAGGTGTGTGTGGACTGACCGTTTGCGCCCAGCAGGTGAGCGGATGGCTCATCGGGAAAGCCCATGTTGGGAAGCTGCCGTTTCCATTATCTCGCGGCCATGAATCCCAGGGGAACGGATCTGCGTGCGCTGAAGGGAGGGGATGTGATGCGATGCGATGCGATGCGATGCGATGCGGCGATAAGTACTCGGTATATGCAAGCTGTCAGAGCGAGGTACGATTTGTGAGTTGGCTGCCTGAGCTGGAGATGCGCACGAGCAGGTAGAAGGTACGTACCGCCATCCATGTACCTTCCCAAGCGCCCACAGGGCCACAGCATGCGCCGCCTTGTCCGGCCTAGGCTTAGCAGGCTTAGCGGGCTTAGCGCCCTCGGCTTCTTTCGTCGCCCTTGTGTAACCAACCCATCTGCGCGGCGTCGAATCGCAGCCCCGATCGACCTCATCAACCAAGGTACAGTACCCGCGTATTGCTGTGCCCTGCGAGGCCGCGATGATTTCCAAGGGTGCTGCAGTTGGAACATGTCACGGTACTGCAAGGCCTGTCGATCAGTTGTCTCTTCGCCCATTGTCGAGGCGAAGCAGAAATTGCCGTCATGAGACATGGGCTCCCGTCATGAGCGAGTTGAGTCCCAGCGCGCCGCCCGAGTCATCAATAATCAATATCAACAGGCATCAACTACACTCCTCTTGAAAACAACCCCAACCCCACGAGAGCCCGAAGGCCGTACTCGACGTCATCTCATCTCATCTCATCTCTCCTTGTTCTCTCAAGGCCACTCGGCGTTTAAATCTCTCAACACCACAACCAACCAGCACCACAACCAACCAACCAACACACTGGTGACCACCAATGCCGCCACAACCACAACCACAACCACACCCACCAAACCACACACCTCCTGCACAACCCCCCGTAGAACTATCACACAAACTCCCGATACGTCCCCTCCAAGTCTCCGACATTCGTCATCCCAGCCCCTTAGTTCACTTCTCCTTAGTTCACTCCTCTTAAACCGGCGTTTCCTCTCATGCGCCCCTCACCGACTACTTCTCCGGCACAATCACCCGCCGCCCCTCCATCTCCCATGACCTCGTCCCAATGTCGCCACAAGCACAAGCACCCATCCTTCGGCAGGCCCTACAACTCCGGATACACCCTCCTCTGTTGGGCCTAGCACAGGGCTCTCGTCCCCCGGCTCGGCTGGCGATATTAGTCCCCAGGTGCTTAGTCCGGATCCAGAACCGCGTGCATAAGCCCAGGCGCGCCTACCAGCCGGCCAAGGCTGCAATCCGTGCCGTCCATGTTACACCCGGCCGATACGGAAGGGCACGCGCGCTTCTGGCAGACAATGTGTTGGTGTGTGCCGGGGCACGCGCGGGCGCGGGCGCTCCAGGACGGCCGCCTCGATCGCGCCCCGTGAGAGCGGCAGATGGGTGTACGATTTACCATCGACGTGGGGACAGGGGGGTGTTGAATCCTCGGGCATGGATGGTGTACTCCGTACGTACGACTATGTAGGTACGTACGTACGTATTTGGTATTCAAGCTCACACATATCACATCCCAACAATGCCACTATTCTGAACCCTGCCTCCAACGCCACCGGCCGTCTCCGGGATGCTGCATGCCGCCACTGAAATTGGCACACTGAGGTTGGTTTACTTTCCTGGTCAATACTATTCTTTAATTCACAAGTCAATGGAGAGTTTCTGTCTTTGAATTCGAGTCCATTCCACTCGCTCGGATTGATTTGAATAATTCACTAACTTATCCAGCAGACCATGCATGACATCGTCTCACATGACACTTCAGTTCGTCCCCAATGTAACAACCGGGACTCCAGTGCCTGTGGCCCGTCGGGTTAGAACCCTGCCCCAAATTCCCAAACAATGACCAACTCCAACCCTCGTATGCAACATAATGTAGAGTATAATATACACTGGCCAGAAACAAAAAGATGGGAGGGGCTTCCCGTATTCCGAAAGCCCAACTGGCCATACCATCCGGCGGCCAACCTCAAATATGCTGTTCAAGGGGCCATCCCAATGCCAGCACCGTGTAACGCCAAATAATGCAAAACAATAAAGCAAAACAAGAAATAAGACATAAGAAACGTCCAGCCCGTGATTCAGGCGGTTCATGTAGACGCCCGATTGTAACGAATGCCCATCGTCTTTCTTCACATGACCGTAGAATAGATGTTGTCCATGTCTTTGGGATAGAGGCTCTCGATGGGGTTGCTGATTTGCCATCGAAGCCCCTTCTCGTCTCCGTGTTCCTCGGCACCGAACATGATACGGTAGCCTTCGACGGGACTTGTCGGCTGGTTGCCTCGATCCCGAATTCGAAGCAGCATTCCCAGGCGCCCATCGATGGCCTCTTGGGCGTTTCGGGAGTCTTCCCAAATAGCCCCCATTGCATCCACGATGCTCAGGGCCATCCTCACGCTATCAATGACGTCGCCGAGATGAGATAGACGTCCGCTGGCTGTCAAAACATCCACAGCTTCCGTCGTAGCCATAGCTATCACCGGAGGGAATGCGCTGACGACGTCTTGTCCACTTCTGTGAAGTCGCAGGAGGGCTTTAATCACGTCCAATACATTCGTAGAGTGTTCGTAACAACGCTGGATGTGGAGCGACGTTGTTTGGGGGGAAGACCGCCCGGCTGCGACACTATGACGGCTCAGCTTGATCATGGCATGGTTGTACAGCAAATGCATGGTCAAGAACGGTCCAAGTTCCCCTCCCAGTGCTGTAGATTCAAGGTTGGCGGGGTTGAATCGTAATCGAGAGGGCAATGCGTGATGCCAATCCTGGATTCGCTTCAGGATCCTCCGCGACGACTCAGAGTCTGTGTCCAACAAGGTGGTGCGACGAGCCATTCGGTATATCCGAGAAACATCGCTCGACCAGATATGCACCATTTCGACGAGATACGCCGAGATCCCGAGCTCTCTTTCATTGCTGCTAGCAAGGTTCGAGACGTAGGGATTGAACATTGGTGACGAGCTCTCAATCTCTCGTTCGAAGCTTTGCGGGTCGGCAGGGAGGCGGGTGTATATATCCTCGGCGTTGATCATCGCTGGTCGATCGGGGAAATGTCCGTTCAGACGTTCCAGCATAAACAAGGACCAAAAGGTTCTTCTCCTAGCCTCGCGGTATCCCGCTTTGCTCATTCCAAAGGGGTAAGACATCAAGACTGCATCCTGCGACTCCTCGAGCTCCACGTTAAGTTTCAGGCATGCCGTGGTGGCAACTGCTGCTGAGATCATCTCGTTTGCGTCTGGCATATGGGATATCGAGAGATAGTAGAGAGCAAGTAGGATCCTACTCTGAACCAGCTGCAGACAGCCAACAGTTGTCACCCTCTGGGCGTAATGTGCCACCTGAGCATACTCATAGGCGATAGTTTTCGGCCCGCCAGACAAAGCCACTCCGACAGCCAGAATACTGTACAACAGCATCAAGTCTTCGGGTGACTTTCGGTGGTTCGGGTTGGTAACCCAAGCCTTGAATGGTGCCTCGGGGACGAATCGCATGATCTTCGTATTGTCGAGGCTAAGAAAAAACTGCGAGATGACGGCGCGGATGGACTGAGGATCGGATAAAGAAGGGTCAGTGCCCCAGGCTCGGTTCAAGACGTCTTCGGGGATTCGAGGCATCTCGGCGGCCTCGTGTTGAACTGGGAAATGGACTCGGGTCGGCTCAGCGGTTGCCATCGAGACAACTGGGGGTCCAGCAGGAACGTAGCTGTCGTATCCCACTCGTAGTCGCTTGTGGGAGCCTGTGTCTGGCGAAGGCTGCCGCAGAGTGGTTCTTGGTGAGACTGGCGAACTTGTCTCGCTCCCAGGTATCCGCAGATCATTCTGTCTAGATGGCCCACTCAGCTTGCGCATATCGTCGAGTTCTGCGGGTGGTGTTGATGGGGAAGTGTTGTGGCCTCCTCTCGGACTAGTAAAACAGTTAGTATCAATTTGGGTAACATCGAGGTCAGACTTACGCATTCTTAAACTTGCAGATTCGGCCAAACTTCTCACACTGAACACAGCGGGGATAGTCTGGGTCGCATTTGATCTTCTTCTCCCGACAAGTTACACATGCAATTGCGAGTCGCTTCCGGGGCTTTCCTGCCTTGGTAACTCCCCAGTGCGCATTAACTGCTTCGCCATCGATGACCGTCTTGCAGTGGCTGCCATCGTCATAGAAGTAGCACATTCCTTCGCCAGGCACTTCGGCGGCTCGAACAAATCGAGGCAAGAAATGGGATCCGGTCCATATCTTAGGGCCCAGGCCATCCTTTGACGGAATACCTTCAGAGACGACGGTGCTTGTAGGCGTTGGAGGGGGGTTCGGTCCTCCGTGGGTCGGCCTTTGGTCGGGATAGCTAGGAGGAGCGCGATCCTTGGGTCCGGGAAAGTGAAGGCGGAACTGATCCTGTGGCGATCGGAAAGATGGATCTCGAGATCCTAATGAGTATTCGTGGCGGCCAGTATCTTGCTGCATAGCCCATTTCCCAGCCTGACCGTCGGCTCGCGAGGCCGGACGGGCGTGATCGCTTTCGCGGTATCTAGGCGACTCAGGGCCGGAGAAGGATCTAGCCAAGCCAAGAGGCGGGTGGCGGTCCGATTCGAACTTGGTATCGTAGGTAGTCCGGGGCTGCGATACGGGAGGAGAAAGGGTTTGCGAGAAGTAAGAGGCCGGGTGGTGTCTGTCTCCGGAGGGTGCCCGAGGACGGTCCAAAGGTGAAGTAGCCGAGTAGGAGCTAGGTTGGTCCGAGACGGGCGAGTGAAGTGGTCGTACAGAGGGAGGAGGCCCGAAGAGACTGCTCAACGAGGGCAACTGTTGTCGAGGGGCAGCTTGGGCGGCTGACTCTGGTCGGCTTGGCCCTCCCTCCGCGCTCCGATCCACAGACATATCGGATGCCAGGGGCTTCTCATAGTTGGACATGGAAGGAGAAGTGAGTGAGGGTGAGATCCAAGATTGATCCGCAGGCAGCGATGAGCTAGACGAGTACGACGAAGCACCTGGGCTCACCAGCTCCGGCGGGGTATCTGGGAGAACCAAACGTGGACGAGAATCTAAAGCAGGTAGGATCCCCATTGAGAGAGTTACTCGATGTATCTCGAGTAGCAACAGCGGAGCATGTCTGAAGTTGAAAACACCGCCGTAATCGAGGTGAGGTGGTGAACATGAGCCAGAAGCGACTGGTGGGGGGACTGGTAGAGTAGATATCCCCTCGGATATATGTAACTACCGCACAAGCGGCGCGGATGTCTTAGGGAAAGCGGGCCAAGACAGGCCACAATAGATACACGGCGACAGCCCAATACGGATAGTCGATACCAGGAAGACGCCGGTTGGGAAGAGGGAGGGGGCGATGTGCCAATCTTAACACGACCCAGACTGTCGGTAGGACTGGGCGTGTCGAGAGAGACGGGGGGCAATAGGAGGACAGGGACCCGGTCCTGTTGTGGGAAGAGTCGAGTGGTAATGGCTGACTTACAGGTGGATCAGGTCCAGAAGGCGATCAGGGCGGAAGGGAGAACGAGAGAGGAAGGAGATTAGAAAACGAGGATGGGAAACAAGTGAAATACTAACGGGGACAACGGGACGGAGGAGGCTGAGGAGCTGGAGCTCCCCTCGCGACCAGCGCAGCAAACCGTCATAGATGGATGGACGGGACGGGCTGGATTGGCCTTGGCTCATTAGATTTGCGAGACGACGGACCACACGAGGGACCAGCGGAGTGGTGCAGGCGCTACGGCCGCCACGCGAGTGCGAGTCCCGGGGCTGTCTAGAATGGTGCCGTCACCCACACGTGTGGTGCGGTACGCATCTGTGGCCTTATTTGCATGGTATGGATGGTATGGATGGTATGGATGGTATGGGCTGGATGACTTGCGGATACTAGTGCAGGCGTCGAGCGATCCCAAGTCGCTGGCTATCGGCACCAACGGCAGGGCGGGTACAAGATGGCGTGGACGCCAACCCAACGGCTCTCCGCCGGGGACGGTTCAACTCACGTTCGATGAGCATCCTAGCTGCAGGCGCCGCCATGGATGAGGCATGGGTAGCCGGGGGACGGGGGACGGAGCCGGGTGGGCGTGGCTCGCCGATGTCTGGGGGGCGTGTGGTTGCAGACTGACGGCTGATGGCTGACGCCGGTGGGCGGGCGGTGGTCGGATCAGCAGTCCAACCGGGAGTCTAGGATGGAGTAGCGAGGTCCAGAGTCAGGTCAGGCTGCCAGGGGGGGGGCGCCTTGCGTCAGCCAGATCCCTGATCCAGATTAGGGGACGGGAAGCCAGCATACTGGCCATGCCCATATCCAGAGCCAGGCAGTGCCACTGAAGGAGACGGCATCCGTGCGAGGTTGCCTGCCTCGCTGGGAACTCCGTCCGGAGCACTAGGTAGCTATCCAACAGGGACGGAACAGGGACGGACCAGGTAGGCATGGCCCGAGGGAATCTGGCAAACAGCACGGAAGCCAAGTCGAGCGGGAAGTCCCTTATTAAGCGGGAGTTCGCGTCGTTGTGCGGATATGCTCCGCTCCGCACCCGCAAAGAGATAAATGCATCCGGCATCAAGCCTTCTCAACGGGCTTGCGATACCAAAACGGCCGGCTGCCAAAATCTCCCAATCAGCCAGGGTCAGGTTTGAGCTGCACTGCGAACCGTCAGCAGCGACCAAACCGCTCACCTCGGCAGCGCGATGGTAATGCATGCTTTTGTGCCAGCCCAAACGGGATGGATGGGCACCGAAGGATGAGATGGATCCACCAATGCACAGCCAACTGCCTTGCCATTGTCATCTTCGATGGAACCGCGGGCGTCATGCATGTGCCGGCAGGCAGCAGGTGGATTGGGGAACCCAGGCAGAGTACCATCCAACGATGGCGGGAGTTGGCGCGGGGTTGCAGTTCGTTCAGATTAGATGAAGGCCTGCTGCAGTCGGTGCGGTGGAGGAAGCGCATAACACGAATAGCCCATAGCGGAACCTTTTCGGCGGGATGAATCGATGCTACAGTCTGTACGGAGTAGCCCTCAGACCAAAGCGCAGCCACAGGCGAGAACCAGAGTGCCCCGTCGTCGAACTAGCCGTACCTACGGCACTAGCACTGAGGGCCGTGGCAGAGACAGCAGAGGTATTGCCAGGTATTCCAGACCCTTAGCTCCAATCCTTGCCCCCTCCAGGGGGCACAGCTGCGCTAAATGGGACGGGGTCCGGTAGGTTTCCCAGTCCCCTGGGTTCGCTGGACGGCATTGCGGGACCAGCATCAGCTCAGAACGGACCATAGATCAGCAAACTGACGAGCGAGCCAATGGCACCCGCGCTTTGCCGGGCGTCCTCGTTCCCCAGCAAATCGCAGCCCTCCATTGCGGCTTGACCTGGTCTGATTGATACCTAGATAGTAGGCTCCCGTTCGACCTGCAGCTTGGGGTAAGACGCTAGAACCCGGCCAGGAAGCATCTAACAACCATGTCCCTGGCTCGGAAGCAAGATAGTCGTGCTGGTGAACGGTGGCAACGATGATCAGGGGGATGGCACGCAGCGACGCTCAAGGGCGGGAATACCGAGCACACTACTCTAGACGACTCACTCTAGTAGCCCCATGCGGCAGCATGTTGCGCGACGAGTCCGAGGAACGCTGTGCTTGCTGTCTCTGGTCATCATCCATGTGGAGAAGGAATGGAGGTTAAGACTGTCTCAGCGCGTGAGCTAGGTACATCCGAAGCGTATCCCCGGAGAGCGGGGCGTGTTGGTACATAGTAGGATGGGATTAAAAGAAAAGGGCGGCTAGATGAGCACTCTGCACACTTTGCACACATTGTACACTTTGCCTCTGTGCGTAGAGTAAGTACATAACCCACGCTGGGAACTAATAGCAACTGTACCTCATGAAGACGGTTTTATTTTATTTTACCCAGCCCTGGCGAAATCGGTGTAGTCACAGCCGCCTGGGGGCGGCCGCGCCCTGCTCGGAGGGTGCTTTGATGATTTCCGGCATCCCGAATCTGGCTGGCTGCATCGCACTACCACTATCGAGGGTGCGGACATTGACTGGCAACGGACTCTGAGACTTGGGGTACGTAGCAAGGGTGCCAAGTTGATGCGGCACGGATCCTATATAGGCTTGCTCTGAGGCGGCTGTGTAACCTGGCAAATGCCTACTTCGTACAGACTGGGAGCGGCTGAAGATGGTGCTCGCCTGGTCAGCATGTATCCGGACACACCCGCGGCTTTGTGGCCGCCGTTGGGGAGTCCATTCGGGTGCGTAGCTAGCAAGCCCATGTCGATCCTCAAGCCTGAGCGATTGACTTTCACCTATCGCGCCGAGCTGTGCCGGCCCATCGACGGCGTCGTGGGGAGAATTTGCTTTTCGCGCAGTGCCGGCCGCTACCTAAATTGCTAGCCCCCGGAGGCCCACACGCATGACGTCTTGCTGGGAGCGGCACCTGGAGCTCAAACAGGAATGGCATGGCACTATCGTCACGCCCGTCACGGCACTCGTATGATCTTTTGCCGCTAGCGTCGACCTGGCGCCTCGCTTTCTAGGAGCCACTTGGGAGCCGACAGGGTCCGTGAGGGCGAGCGCCTCGCTTTTCCAGACACTGGCAGTTTTGGGTTGAAGGTGCACGCCGGGAAATCCTGAGTTGGTGCATAGGTCTGAGAGATGAGCTTGCGTTGCGGCATCTGCTGCGCCACCGCTTCGCGCTTGAGACAGATGAATGCCGACGTCTCAACTTCACGATACTCTCCGTCGGCGGCCAAAGAAGTCCGCAAATCTCCGGGCTGTGGGCGCGGCCAAAAGACCGAGAGAAGTGCGCTGTAACCGTAGCGTACCAGCCAGACGGAATCCTCTGCAGGCATGCACGCCTGCACCTCGTAATGTGATTTCCGCGGGCCTGGGTTTCCACAGACATTACGACGTCCATCGAGCCGGCGCGAAGGAAATGCAGCTGGCCGAGGCGTTGGATGGAGAACATGTCTTGGTTGTGCGTGCGCCACCGACACACAGCCAACTGCCTGCCTACTGCAGTTGGTACAGACAGCAGCAGGACGAATGGAGGACCAGGCAAGGACACCTGCCAACGAGATCTGGCAGGCGGAATTACGGTAACGGGCTGACACCTGCCAACCAACTCAGCTTCGTACCTGCCTCAACTGGGATCGACAACCAACACCAGTGGAGATGAGGTGTGGACAACCACCAACCGCGGAATTATCCCTTCGCGACTGCCAATTGTTACCAGGTTTCGCAGCTAGAGCACGTGCTTGGCGAGAGAACTTCCTCGACACGAGTTGTCTTAGGGCCGCACAATGTACTTGTACGGATGGGCACCGAGGGAAACAACTCCACTGAAACTCCATCTCCGCGTCTCCGACGATTGATGGCCCTGTGCGACCGATTTTTCAAGAGTCTAGTAACTCAAGCCTCGCTCCCGGCGGATGCCTCAAACAACGGAGTCGCCGCAGCGCCTACGTACCTAATGTACCTCCTCGCCGCTTCTCGGCACGGCTTTTTTGCCGGACTGCGGGGGAGATGTTGTTGACACGATTCATGTGGCGTCTCTGTCCTCCGCATTTGACAAGCTTCTCTCTCGGTCGGTACGGAGCAATTCAACAGCCATGGTTGGTATGCCATGTACCTGTCATGCCGGTTTGTGCTCGGTTGCTGGCCTGACCAAGCGAATTGACTGGTCGCTGCAGGGGTAGGGCAATAACAAGATCGAAATTTAGATTCGGAATGCTGCCCAGATGAGCTGACAAGTCCCAGCCCAGCGTCAGCGTCCACACCACAAACGATTGTGCAAAAATCACCGCAGCCGCCCCCATACCCATCTCAGAGATTCGATTCGCTGCATCGGGTTCATGAGTGGCTGTAAAGCGAGGCAAGGATGGGGTTGGTTACCAGAAACATGTGTCTTGACACACTGCCTCGGCAACCTCTCTCTTTCTTCACCCATCTCGGCCACTCATGAATTCAACTCTGCACAAGGCTGTCATGGCTTGGAATGCACACAGTTCTACGATAATCTTCTAACCCGTCTACCCCAGATCCACTGTTGTTCCGCCATTGTTCGGATCTGGCATGACAGACTCAGCTTTTCGGCTTCCTGATCCAGCTTCATCTCCGACCCTGGTACGAATGGACACCAAAGACCCTGGCCCCAGGGTCGCTCGGCCGAGTCCCCCAGATGCTCCCTCCCTGTCTCCCTGTCCTCGCCTCGTGGAACGGCTCCGAGGGCCGCGAGCTTGGGGCCCAAACCACCGAATGAGCAGATGGAAGCCCCGATGGCACGAGCGCTCGTGGTAAAGATCAACTGTCAGGCCAGATCGGCCCACCGCAAATATTCGCTCGGTAAGTCGAAAACACCCAGCCGGCTTCATTCAGGCAAGACTTGTCAATGGGCCACCGGCACGCCCCAGTACCATGGGGCATCACTTCTTGGCTGTCCTGAGCTATGTGCCGAGAGCGCTGGGCTTATTGGAAGCCAAAGAGGGGCTTTGTTGGCTTCGCCCCTTTCATCCAAATGCCGCGTTCTTCTGTATCCTTAGCGCCTTCTTACAACCTCCAACTGCTTCTGATTGAACTCACATCAACACAATGAGAGTAAAGAAGGTCCAAATACGCTCTAAATGAACATTTCCAAGTTGTTTAATAGTATTCGGCCAACTGTTACCCGTCAGCCACACAAGAAGGCGCATTTCGGTGACAGTACCGAGTGCTCCGTACACCCCGACAGATTTACCTCCCCACAATGTGTAAGCTACCTCTAAGCAAGCTACTGCCGGGATGTTCGGACCAGCGTGGAACGTGGGTACCAGGGACCAGGGCTGAGATAGGCCTCGAAGAAACCGGCGTTCATGGGACACCCTGGGGTGGGTCCAGGCTCGGGTGCCGTGCAGTGCTGGTCCGGATCCCCACACCCATTGGGGCTCTTGTCGGTCCCGAGCAAAGCCTTCTGCTTGACTCGCCGGGCTCGGGGTTGTACCAATCAGCTCCCTTATGTCGCCGGCTGCACAATCATGTTTTACCCACTTCCACGGTACTCAGCTTTCACAAGTCTCCAAACTAATTCAAACAATAAAAGCAATGCAGGTTGTCCGTCAATGATCGACACCACTATTCCCGGCCCCGTTATCAAACCATCTCCCGCGAAGCATGTATCAACGTACAGTATTGGATGGTCGGTCCTTAAGTGGTGTCCAGTCCAAGAACGTGCGCTACTCAAGTCCTCTCACCTCTTGTCTCGGATGTTGGCTGCACGATATCTTTGGGGCGCGCATGTGGATGGAGGGTCGGGACGGCCAGCCGGTAACAAATCAGAGACACACAATCCACATGGTGATGTTTTTCTTGGCGATGGTGCTGTTACCTTCGTACCTGCCAACTAGATGTTGCCGTTCAGGGCAGTGGGTTTACGAGCAGCAGCGTACATTAGGCTTCACTCCGACGGCGGACGCCTTCTCGTACGAAGACTCGGCTGGTGGACACTCGTGCTCGCCGACCACTGCGGGTACAGCAGGGGCTTTCGACCAAGCTACCCCATATAGAGCATGCTCCTTCGGTATTGCTCACTGCCAAGTCAACTGGCTCCGGTGATGCGAACCTTCCTGGGCATCTCGCCCCATAGCATCAGGACACCCAAGCTCAATCCAACACGTTGGATTTCACTAGTTCGATGTTATCTCTGAAAATGTGGCATCAGTAGCTCGCATGGAAGACCGTCTTGAGAAGGTGGGCTCGCCCTGTGGCTGAGCTGTGACATCATGATCATTCAGGCGCCCGAAGGATCCCCGTTCGCTTCGACCCTTCGAATCAAGTGCTCGAGAGCATGGTATCCATGCGTGCCCCCCGCCGGTAGGGAGGGAGGGTGTGACTACTGGCGCCAGAGCAATACCGGCGCAATTTTATCATGCAGACATGGAGAAACAGCCGCACGGCTGATGCTGGATTCCAAATACCAGACCACGGTCCATTCAGTCGGGCCAGCTCAAATGCGACATCGAGGTAGAGAATACGGTATGCGTATTCCCATGCCTTTCGTAATCTGGCGCAGAACCTTATTGCACCTTGACCGGCAGTTTAGGTGAACGGCTCCTAGAGGACAAGCTCCAATGCCGCTCCCGACTCTTGTCAAGGAGTTTGGCCACACCCAGCCTCAATCAAAGACTAGCCCGGCAATTGCTCAATAGCGCCAGCCTGGTTTGAGGGTATTGCCGTGAGCGGCAGGCGTCGATCTTGAGGCAGACGCTAAATCTTCGGTGTAAGAAATAGCTGACTGACTCTAAGCTAGGTGCGGGGCGTAGCATCTGCACTCCACTACGATTGGCAAAGGCCCGAGAGTCACCAACACATTAATACTCCCAGGTACAGAGGACAGGCACAGGGAATTGAGTATGTGTAATCCTACCATGCCTTCGAGTGCCAGATTCGTTACAGAAAGGGGGAACCAAACCGCAGCTAGCCCCCGTCGGAGGCCTTGGGATCACGGGGCTGGCCGTGACATCACCTCGCGTCACACAAAAGCCGGCATATAGCCAAAGAGTACCATCACAGGCTAATTCTCAGGCGTAGATGCCAATGGTACTACAGCGGTGAAAACATCCAAGCGCGAAAGGCGAGTCTTACTAGCCCATTGCTGGGCAAGGTTTCATTTCGATTAACCGGAGTGCGCTAGGGCTGGTCCATGATGACTCGCCAATAGACGCAAGCCGTGTAGACGGATTTCCTAATCTGTCCGCCCACCTGAAGGCACTATTGACCAGAGACGAAAAGTCTCCGTACCCCATCGGACTCCACTAAAGCCGGAGGGGATCAGGGTGCGCGCTTCCGGCACCCTTGGCAGGCATTAACTAGCGAGCCGTCAACCTGACGGCCGAGTCCGGGTGGGTAGGGTGTGGATGGAGCCAGACCTGGGGGAAATCCACAGCCATGGGCAGTAAGTCATCGTGCGGCCATCAAGAGCCCCAGGCAATGCGCCACGAGGCATTTGGTTGTCACATCATCCGCCTGGGACTAACCCACCTTATTGCCGCCCCTGGCTTGCAAATACCGCTTGGTCGATGCTTCATGACGAAGTACAATGGGTCTTCACTCCCACTGACGGTTGACTGGCTGAGACGGCCTAATCTCTATACCGATCGGCTGAGCCGCCACCACTAAGGCCAGACCAAGCACTGTCTCAACGGCACATTCCCATGAGTCCTGTTTTGCGGCTATCGGCTTGACAGCACGGTAGATTCCTCCTCACTTATGCCGGCATTGCACCAGCTGTGCAGAGACCTGGTCTGGGCGGAGGGGCTGCTCCATTTATGCCCACTTCTGTCTGATCCGCCTCGTCAGCAAAACGGAACAGCCGTGGTCTCAGTTGAGACCCGACTGAGCGCCCACGTGCCGAGAAGCCTTCTCGAAGGATGCCGAGAGGGGAAGGGGGTCTTATCAACCGTGTGTCCGTGTCCAGCCCCTCGTGGCATCCTGGGCATGCAAAAGCAAGCAGGCCGGAATGGGACCCCGGTCCATTGGAATGGACGGATAGGACGCTCGGGGGTGACATCGCAAGGCGTGCTATTCTTAGGTGGGCTTCGATGCCTTTCGTGGTCGGATTCTGGGGCATGTCAACGGCAAACACACCAAATCGAGCTGTTGAAGACGTCACTGAGCCCTCTTGAGCGGCCATCGGACGGTCCACCAACGCCCGGCCGGTCGCCCCAATCTCTACCGAGCTGCTATCCCCTTCAGGTCGTATACTCGAGCATTGGCGAGCTATATCCGATCAAGGCAGTCGTCGGCCCACTAGCGGCAACGATCAGGGTTCAGAGTCCCAGCATGGATTATGGGCCTCGAGCCCTGGACACCTCGGGTGTGGGAATCCAGCAGAGCGGCAGCTGATTGAAGGGTTAAATTTTCCAACCCTCCGCGCGCCTTACCCTTCGAGCAACCCAATCGTGGGGGGAGCAGCGACTCGATCAGGGTGCAGCACCGACAATACCGACGGTGCGTCGTGACAGGTCTCCGTTAGGGTGTGGTGGCATTAGTGCTGTGCCAGGGGAGGGCGGAATGCAGGCGGCGTGGCGTCTCGTCTCACCCAGCGGGACAGTTGTGGACGCGAACCTCACGACATGCCACTTGTTAGTCCTGTTTGGGGAAACTCCTCGTGGCTGCGCAAGTTTCCAGCTCCCCATCACGCCGCAGATCCTCGCCTTCTTATCCGTTTCGTCAGACCTCAAACGGCCCAGACCATTCCACAGGGACTAATAAGTGGGCGAGGGAGCTGACGGCAGACTCGCCCTCCCCTACCCTACAGCCACATCCACTTCGGCACGTCTCTGCAACCTGGACACCGGACGGCCAGCTCAAGGCCCCCCTCCCCTGTCCAAGCATCGCATCTACGGCACATGCTATGTATGTGTGTGCGGTGGTGGAAGATGACGGCAGGGGTACGTGGCGAGTCGGTCCAACCACCTGCCAAATGTGAAGTAAACCGTCTCACCCTGGAGACATTCAGGTGGTCAACCCAGAGTGCCATTCCCCAAATGGCAGCGAGGTCTGGATCCGCCACCAATAGAGGTGCCGTGATCGACGAGTGTGCCTCTCAGCGTCCTATTTTCAACCATGGCCCTGGACTTTGGAAGCATGTGCGCTGCGATTCCACGCCTAGGGAAGCGGCAGTGAACATCCCCGAGATGTATGGACCCTACGAAAGTCCCCACGCTCCCATGTCGATGCAGGCAGATATCTATAACATGCACAGGCACATGATTATCGTACCTTTCTTAAATGCCTCTCTACTTGGGCAAATCTTAGGCTAGATGCCGACTTGAAGCGGCCAGATCTGTTGCAGGCGCAAAAAGCAAGAAGCAGGAGAACAGCATATACCGGCGACACCATTGCATGAGATCTACGCCAACTCAGATCAGTGACCAGGACCCCTCGAGGAGGCGGCCTCACCTCCTGTG
>JAANBB010000212.1:0-66596 GCA_014621425.1 Cylindrodendrum hubeiense | reverse complement strand
GCCTTTGAACACGATGAACCCCCTGCCTCCGGTCCCCGGATCGGCTCCTGGCCAGCCGCCCGTCTACCGAGGCGAACGACCCCCCCAATTTGAGGGTCAGGCAATTGACCAAGGCCGAGACAGCCCCCAGCCCGCATCCGCCGTCCCCAGTGATGCAGCCGAGGGCGACAAGGCCTTCAAGGACTTGCGTATGTGACCCGCCTTCGAGTCCAGTGTCTTATGACGGACAAGTATTCGATGTACTAACTGGTTTGCAGTGACCAAATATAAGAACGTGAAGCGTCTCTACTTTGATGGCAAGTCGCAGATCGAAATCCTCGGTGGCCAGGTTGAGCAGCTCCAGAATGCTGTGGCCAACCAGCGTATGTCGCAGTCGCGAACGGCACTCGATGATAGCGAGTACTCGACTCGATTCAACCGACTCAACGGTGCCATCAATAACCTGTCATTCAACATTCGCAAGGACTGGCGTTGCGTGCCGCAGTGGCTGGACAAATACGTCAGTGCGGATGCCCTGAAGACCGGCAAGCAAGAGATGACGGCTGTGGGACGAGCTGTAATCTCGCGATGGTTGGTGGAGGAGGTGTTCAACAAGTGCTTCCACCCAGGCCTGGAGCCTCAGCTGAGCCAAGAGCTCAAGGAGATTGAGCTTGGTGTTAGACACAACGCGTACACAATGAGTAGCCAGGAGGAGTTGAACGCACTTACGAACAAGGTTGTCAGCTGGCGCATGACGACGCTCGAGGGTCTCCACCGACAGCTCAACTCGCCCGCAAGTGTGGATAGCCGCACCTTGTTTACAAACAAGGCGACGAGCAACCTCACAGCTTGCCTCTACCAGTTCCTCAACACCCCGCCACCAGCGGGTGTGGAGGGCAGCACATCAATGATTGTGGAGCTCGCCGTCGGTATCGCCGCTAACCTTCCCCTGGAGAGCCGTGATGTTGCTATTACTTACCCGCTACCCGGAGAAATTGTACACCCGCACTTGATGGAGGTGGAAAAGACACCTTTACCAGTTCTGGAGGCTCAAAAGGATGATGACTCGGACTCGGACGTTGACGGGGACAAGGACAAGAACGGACGGAGTGACAAGGCCAAGACTGGTACGTTTAAATCTGCAAAGGCGCCCGGTGCAGTCGGGAGGGAGATTAGCGATGTTTCGACGATTGGAAGGGCGGATACTGACGTGGAATCAATTTCAGCGCTGCCCAAGGATCCGAGCAGAGTACGATTCGCTGGGTTCTTTGCGCTGGAGGTGCGGGGACGACAGGTATTGATGAAGGCGCCGGTCTGGACCCTTTAGAGAGGGGGAGTGTAGTGAATTGTAAGGAAAGCCGGCAAGAAGGGGAGCGGTATGCAGCCTGGAGGTCATGTTCTTTGGAGTTGGGAGATTCCGGAGGAGGAGGGATTTGCAGGCGGGCGTAGACAAGAGACGAGGCTAAGGTTCATACAGAGGAGGGCCGGGAAAGAGGAAAGAGGAGAGATGACAGAGGAGAGAGGAGAGAGGAGAAAGATATTCCCACAGAATCCCAGACTCGGCATGGCAACATGGCCCGGTATGGGATGGATGGATGTGGTTACGAACAGTGGGCAAATGATGGATGATGACGAAGGATATATATTTTCTTTTATGCACCGACTGGATGAGAAGGCAGCCACGGGACCAGATGAGTCTCGGCAGGTTCGTCGTCTCTATATATACACACCCGATTTGGACCGTACCTAGTTGAATTTCGGACTGCCTGGTTCTCATGGGGACTATGCTGGCTGTTTCGAGGGGAGATTGTTTCATGGGATGTGATGAAGGTGATGAAGGTGATGAAGGTAATGAAGGTGAGCATGGTGAGGAAGACGAGGGAGGTTATGGAGGTTACGACGTCAAACGACGAGTCCTTGGCCGAGTTTGGGGATTCCTCGCTGGACAGAAACTAATTGACGGATGCTCGATGAAGAAGAGTAAAAGAAAGAAACGCGTGTGTGCCCAAGTGGCATGTTGTTGACATGGCATGTCGACACGCACGGCATGTTTGTTAATATGACATAGGTACTCCGTAGCATGGCATCACATCTGATTTAAGCGCCCAATTGCCGAATCCGTCAGCTACTCACGATGAGTCGAACTTGACGGGCACTCTTTTCGGGGACACAGCCCCACAGCCGCCACAGCCACAGCGGGCATGGCGCACTGCATTTGCATGCCTGCAACCCTGCGAGATTCGAGAGTATGGGGAACCAGAGATGGCGTCGCAGAGAGAGGGGAGTCATCCGGGAGAGGCATACTCGAAACGCGCGCGCTTGCACATGCACGGACACAGGCGTGGGAAATGATTGCCTGGGAAGAGTCATGATTGTTGGTGCGGGTGGTGGCGATGCGATGCGATGCTGAGTCACAGAGCCACTGACTCCTCCCACCACGGCGAGCAGGGTGGGCCCAACCCGCCCTCATCCCCCACTGGACTCTAGCCTGTAGCAGCTAAGCTCCAGTGGGAGCGGTCCCTGGGCGAGCAGCCGTCGACCCTCTGCGGTGCAAGGCTTACAGGGCCCATCTGGGAGAGCATCCATCCAGTTCTTATCCATTTCTTACATAAAGCTGGACAAGAGGGGCAGAAAAAAAAACTCCTACCTGATCCATCCGCCTTTCAATTGCGACATCCCAACACCAACACACCACCCACGACAAACACCAGGCTCTACCACCAAGAGCCATTCTTTTCCCCGACCCCTTCAAAATTCCCGTCACGACGACTGCAACCCCCCAGACAACCTCAGCAATCATGGCGGTCCGCGCTCAGTTTGAGAACTCCAACGAGTATGTTGTACCCGCGCACCCGCGCACCCAGAGCTCCCGCTCGCTGTCTCGTGAGGATGCGAACCCCGCCCCCGCCATTTGGATGCAGATGCAGATGCTGCCTGGCTTCCGCGCGGGATCCCATCGAGATGGACTTGAGACAATAACGTCAAACGACGAGGTGCTAATATGTATTGCGCTGCAGGATTGGTGTCTTTTCCACTTTGACCAACTCATATGCTCTCGTCGCCCACGGCGCTAGCGAGAACTTCTACAGGTTAGTTTTGCTCCCCAATGCTTGGTGACGGCGAGCATCACGCCCAGCATCGACCCCTCTTCTCCTACCCTGGACTTTGCCGCCTCCCCACCTCCCCTCCCCTCGCCTCCCCTCTATTCCTGAATGATTCGACTGACCCTCATCTTCAGCATCTTCGAGGCCGAACTCCAAGACGTCGTCCCCACGGTCCGCACTACCATCGCTGGTACCCGCATCATCGGCCGCCTCACCGCCGGTAACCGTAAGGGTCTCCTGGTCCCCACGACCACCAGCGACCAGGAGCTCCAGCACCTGCGAAACTCCCTCCCCGATGCGGTCCGCATCCAGCGCATCGAGGAGCGCCTGTCCGCCCTCGGCAACGTCATCGTCACCAACGACCACATTGCCCTCATCCACCCGGATCTCGAGCGCGAGACCGAGGAGATCATCGCCGACGTGCTCGGCGTCGAGGTCTTCCGCCAGACCGTCGCCGACAATGTGCTTGTTGGCTCCTACATGAGCCTGTCCAACTCGGGCGGCCTCGTTCACCCCAAGACTTCGATCCAGGACCAGGACGAGCTGTCCTCGCTCCTCCAGGTTCCCCTCGTCGCCGGTTCCGTCAACCGCGGCTCCAACGTGGTCGGTGCCGGCATGGTCGTCAACGACTGGCTCGCCGTCACCGGTCTCGACACCACCGCCACCGAGCTCAGTGTCATTGAGAGTGTCTTCCGCCTCGGCGAGGGCCAGGGCCCCAGCAACATCAACACCACCATGAAGGACACCATGGTCGAGAGCTTCTACTAAACTACCCCTTCGGTATAAAGGAAAAAGAAGTCTCAGACTCGGACCTTTTCTGCTTGGTTATTTTGTCTCTCGGTTGCTGCTTGGGAAGCCTTGGTTTTATGTCACACGGGCCTGGTGTTGGGAACTTGTTTGGTTTTAACTCTTGTTGACGGATGCTTATGACGATCGACGGACGAGATGATGTCGTCCTCATGACCCAAAAAAGAACAAGATGGATGGAAGGCATACATGGAAGGAAGACGGGCTATTTTTAGTCAATGGCCCCTGCCAAGATGGCTTTTATCTTGGCCATCATTATCCTTTTTTTTTTGTTTTGCAACCGGTTGCTGCATGGAAGGCGTTGATCTTCTCTTGTCCACTGCTTTTGGCTGACATGGAGAGGTTTAGAAAGAGGACGGACCTTGTACTATTGCCAAATACCCCCGGCTTGAATGCGAGCGTAACGACCCGCAACTTCTCGTTCTCTTGTGTATCTTGGTTGTGATTGCTTCGAGTGATTCCTTGTCTCTCCGGATGTCGTATCGTGAAACTTGCCATGCCCTCTCCGCTTCCACAGTTATGATTTGAATCGGGTTCTTATTACAAGCGGGCCTATAACATACACTCACTCTCCAAGACTAAAACGGCTGAGTACAGGATATTCCCCAGTATCGTTCAACATTGCATCGCGTAAGATCCTACACCTGATTGTGGCTGAAGGGATTTATACGTGTTGTGGTCCTCCGCCATGATCCTCTTTGTCGGCTCATCGACGACAGTCTCAGCGTAGGTGGTCGTTTCGTCGAGATACCTCTGCAGCATACAAGCTCGAGTGTCGCGTGCAGCATCGGCGAACAGACCGGCATACATATCAGCAAGAGATTCGACGACCTCGAGGATCCTCAATGTGTCGGTCTTGATGGCCCTGGTGTTTTGCAGTAGTGCCTCCGTACTGGTCTTGATCTCTAGGGTGGCGTCATTGACCTCGTGTAGTTTTGTTCTAGGAATGGTTAACCCGGAATATAGACTAACAGCGCTGGAGATGATAGGTTTGGGGGAACGCACTGGTTGATCTTTTCTAGTAGTAGGTTCAGTGTTGTCTTGTGAGTTTCCAGGGCCGACCTCAACCTGGTCATGTCGCCCCTCCCAACAGTGACCCATCTGAGTCCCTTCTGAACCCGCGAGCCCCGGTGTTGTTGGATGCACCGGTCGATGTCGCCAACCAAGCGGGCGCAGTTTGACAGTGCCCCGTCAAGTTGTGTTTGTACAGTCGAGGGCATGGGGCTGATGGAATCATCGGCGATGAGTTCCAGTACCATCTTGAGGGAGTGGAGCTCGAGGGAGATGTCTTCAATGTCTCTCCGGGCATCACGGACATCGCGTATGAATGCTGTTAGGCTCGTGCCAAGGGTGGCGATTGTGCCGGCCAAGGCGATGGAGGTGCCTGCTATGGAGCTATGAGAAGCTAGTTAGCTGCCCTGGGGCCTTTTAGATGATGAGGCAGACCAGACGTACAAAGGATCCATGGCTTTGGGGGATAGAAGATGACAACAGGTGGCAGAAGTTAAAACGCGGCTGATAACCCCGTATTGCTATGAATGGCCCGACCGAGGCAGGCAGATGGAGTGGGTGAAGTCAAAAGCATCAAAGAAATAATCGAGTTGTGTTTCTCTGTTTATAGAGCAGAAGGCTCCCTCTATTCTGGTGTAATTCAGGTGTAAGATATCTGGATGGCAAAGTGGCAGGACAAAGTCAACCTATGGCATGCCCTTGCAGCGATTGATTGGGCTTGGATTGTCTTGACGTCGCGGACGCTGGCAACGATAGGCCCTGAGTCGTCGCGGTGCCCAACCCTGGTCATGATCGATTCGTTGCCAGTCACCTGGGTGCGTCCAACCCTGGTCGGGATGGATTGGTCGCGAGACGTTTTGGTCTTCAATCCTCGTCATGACGGATTGGTTGTCAGACGCTCTGGTGTCCAACCCTCGTCATGATGGATTGGTCGCGAGACGTTTTTGGTGTCCCACCCTCATCGTGATTGATTGGCCTCGAGCCCCTCTCGGCGTCACATCCAGTGCCAGACCCTCACGCTCCTTGATTGATTGGCCTTGGCTTGCGCCATTCTGTTGTACACGCACCGCCATTCTGGTGCACAGCCATTCTGATGTACAGCCACTCTGCTGTGCAGCCACTACACCATCGCCGCAAAATGTATAGTACCCCACATCTCACCGCCTGCCCTTTCGGGCTCATCACCACCCCCACCAAGACGAGCGTCACAATAGCTTCAACGTCCAAATCTTCAGGACCAAATCTTCAGGTCCCATCTTCACCTCGAATCTTCACACCTAAGCCCTCACATCCAACCCCTCAAGAGACGGCCAAATTGCGACTTGCTACTCTTCCTTCCCCTCCTTCGCCTCCCCCACACCACCCACTCCCAATGTCTACATCTGACCAACCCCAGCATCTCGAGCCCTCCAAGCTCGGCACCAAGGAATAGTCCGTCCATCCCATGTCCCCCCCCCCTCCTCCCCTCCCCGCATCGCACCCAACTCACATCCAGACAACAGCTGGGATACCCTCTACACTCGCGAAATCTCCAACCACGCCGCAGACCCCTCCGACATCGGCACCGTATGGTTCGACGACTCCGACGCTGAGACCAAGATCCTCGACTTCCTCGACCGCCTCGCCGATGGCGACCTCGAGCTCCTCGTCGACGACCTGACCATCTCCCGCGAAGACGCCACTTTCCTCGACCTCGGCTGCGGCAACGGCTCCCTTCTTTTCGCTCTCCGCGACGAGGCATGGCCCGGTCGCGCCCTCGGTGTCGATTATAGTCCCCAGAGCATCGCCCTCGCGCACCAGATCACCGTCACCAAAAAGGCCGAAGCCGAAGCCGAGCCCGACGCCGACTCTCCCAACCCCGTCGAGTTCCAGGAGTGGGACGTCATCGCCGGGCCCTTCGACACCGTTCTCAACGGCCCCCAGGCCGACGGCTGGGACATCGTCCTGGACAAGGGCACCTTCGACGCCATCTGCCTCAGCGACGACAAGGACGCGCAGGGCCGCCGCCTGTGCGAGGGGTATCGAGACCGCGTCCTGCGCCTGGTCAACAAGGGCGGCATCTTCCTCGTCACAAGCTGCAACTGGACCGAGTCAGAGCTGCAGGGCTGGTTCGAGCGCCGCGGCGACGACGGCTTCGACCTCGCCGGGAGGGTACAGTACAAGTCCTTCAGCTTCGGCGGTGCCAAGGGGCAGACCATCAGCACTCTGTGTTTCCGCAGGGTGTAGATGCTGCCCAGTAGATGGGAAATAAAAACAAATCAAGATACCCCCGTCACCATCCGACTCCTACGGCGCGTGCTGACTTCAGCACCTGGTGTAAATGCAAATACCATTCACTTCATCTGCTCTGTAAACTCTGTGTATCATACATCGGTATTTGGGTTCCAGTCGACGACCGGACCGTTGGGCTCCAGCCTCAACGCCAGCACTCCTGCTGACCCAGCCCGCCTGTCAGTCACGCACTCTGGTCACTTTCATCACTCCCATCACTCCCGTCGCCCCCCAGCACTTTGCTTCGTTTGCGCAAAACATCCCTTGCCTACCCATCCCTCCCGGTCCCGGTCACGGTCCCGGTCACGGCCGCGCAAGTCTCCCACCTCACCCGGCCCAGCTCTAGAATGCAATGCGCGCCGCCGCATGGTTCCATGTCCTCTGGCCACAGGGTCGTAAACAGGGGCAACGAAATAGCTGTCGTGGCAACAAGAATTGCTTCATTACGTCTCTCATCTATGGTGATGTATTCATAGGCTCCCCACCCGCAATGGGTCCTGTCACGGCCGCCGCCGCCGTTGTCGCAAAGTACCGCACATCCACATCATCGTCCTTCTGAAGCTTGCCCAGGTTGGGTACAACCCGCTGTTGGATCAGCTCCATGCCCCGCGGTGACGGCACGATCTCGGCGCTCTGCTTCTCCAGGTCGTAAAGCGTTCCTTCGTCGGGTAAGCGTCGCAGAACGTCGATCAGGACAGCATACGTCTTGGCCACGTTGAATCGGATGTTGGGGATATCGTCGCCAACCAGTTTGTCAAGCATGGGCAGAATCGACTTGGCAATCACATCCATGCTTACCACCGTCGCCAGGGTCTACACACGTCTTGGTTAGCTGAAATCCCACCACAGGGAACTGGCGGGGTGTCTTACCGAGATGGCAAAGCAAGTCGTCATTCGATAGAGGTAGTTGGGGTGGTTGCCCATAGCCATGACCTTGGGGATAATCGCCTCGCTGGCCCACTCCACACCGAACACCTCCGTCAGCTTCTTGAGGTTGTGAGTTGCCGCCTCACGGATAGAGAAGACGGTATCTCCGAGCCACCCCATGCACAGTGTGCTGAGCTTCTCGTCGAAGAACTGGACGCCCAGTTGGCTGGCGAGGAGAGGGATGTACTCGATGATGGCCAAGCGCACTCGCCACTGCTTGTCCTCAGCCAGCTGCACAATGGCAGGGAGGAGAGATTGCGAGAGGAGGTCGATACCAATGACTACTCTTTGTTAGCTTGCTCAGGCATCGAGGCGCAGAGACAATGGGGCCAAGTACCTTGGTTGACGAGCTCAAGCTTCGAGATGATGTGGAGCCTGACTTCGGGGAACTCATCCTTGAGCATCTGGAGGAACATGGGGAGAAGGTGGTCGATGGTTCTACAATGGATGTGAGCATGGGGTAGACAGCCAACCGGGGGCCTTGAACCTACTCTTGCTTTCCGAGGATGGGAGCCAAGCCGCTGATCTGGGTGCCCAGGGCAGCTCGAACGTGCTGGGAGGTATCGGACACGAGGTCTTCGATGCTGCTCATGATGTCGTTGAGGAGCGTGTTGCGGTCGACGAGGGCACAGAAGCCGGGGATCTGGCCGGCGATAGCGGTTCGGACTTCGGCTTCGTTGTCCTTGAGGAGCTTCACGAATGCGGGGACGAGATCCCTCGAAACGACCTCCTCATCAACAGCCTTGGCAATCTGCGAGAAGAATACATTAGTATGGCGTGTAGGCGACCAGTAGGATTCAACGTCTTTATCGCACCTTTTCAAATCGATCGGCAATCATGTACCGGACTCTCCAGCTCTTGTCTTCTATCAGGTTGCGCAGCGACGTGAGAAGGACGCCATGGCTTGACTGCTGCTCCTTGGGAACGGCCTCGGCGATGGAAATGAGAATCTCGACTGTCAATAACCGGACGCTGTCCTGGTCGTCTTGGGCAAGGTGTTGGAAGAGGGGTATCATTTCATCGACAACGATGGCGGCGGGCATCTCCTTGACGAACTTGGCCAGGTTGGTGGCGGCCTGACGGCGGACCATGGGAGTCTCATCGTGGACCAGCAGACCGAACTGTTGGCGCAGCTGTTCCTGGATAGGAGGAGAGACCTTCTTGTAGGGGGTTGTGAAGAGGCCGCATCCCGAGACCTTGGATGTGAACCAATCGGCCTTGGCGAGGCGGATGGTGAGAGGGATGAAGTATTCCTCGACTTGTTGCGACGAGAGCTCGCTGCAGATCTTGTTGAGGGACTCGACAGCCTGTGCGTGGAATGGTTAGAATGGGGAGGGGAGGATGGCAAGGATGGGGAAGCGTGAATTTACCTTGTCGCGCACGACGGGCTCTTCGATGGCGGCGAGGTTCTCAAGGGGCGAGAGCAGGACGTGACCCCACTGGGGACCGCCGACGTACTCGACGAAGCCACCGAGCTCCTCGCTCAGGGCGACCAGAACCTCATCCTCGTCTTCCACGGACTCTGTAAATGTTTCATGGTTAGGGGAGCTGTACTATCACGGTTGGGTGGACGAGCAGGGACGAAACAGGGACGCAGCGGGGACGCAGCAGGGACGAGGGGGGCGGCAGGCGAAGATTTGACTGACCATCGAGGAAGGGGATGAGCTCCTCGCGGGTTCGCTCGGCGCCGAGGGCGAGGGCAATGGTGGAGAGACGGTGGATGGCGTTGAGACGGAGCAAAACATCGTCGTGCTGGCGGGGAGCGGGAGTCAGCAGGAGGAGCAGGAGAAGCAGGAGAAGCAGCAGCAGGATGCGTGGCGTCACCGCCATACCTTTAGCTCGTCGATGAGGACGGCGATGGGGTACAGCTCATCGCTGGAGTTGGGCGCGTCAGCCATGGCGTGCAGGGCGTGCAGGGCGTGCAGGGCGGCAGGATCGCGGAAGTGTCGAGGGAGGCGGGCAGCGTCTCGGCGGAAGCGAAGTGGTCGTCAGAGAGGAGTAGGAGGATGCAGATGGGGGGTGGATCGCGTGTGCGGGTGGGTGATGCAATGATTTGCGCGGAGTCCCAACACACGATTTTTGGCAGGGCGAGACGGCCAAGCGGAGGCAGGTCAGCGCGATATCGGACAGCGACTGACCAGCGAGGGAGGGAATCGGGCGGAGATGGCTGTGGCCGGAGACGCGGACGGGGATGTGGTCGTGGAGGTCGAGGCCGTGGCCGTGGACATGTGAATGAAATGAGGGAGGGAGATGTTCTGAGTTGGCCGTCGGGGCGAGAGGAGAGAGGGAGAGAGGCTCTTCGACAGGAGCAGCAGTGGTGGCAGCAGGCGGTGGTGGCGGGCGGTAGCGGGCAGTGGGTGGGTTTAGGTAAGGTAGGTAGGTAGGTAGGCAGGTAGGTAGGTACCTAAGGTAATAGTGGGTGAGTGGAGGAGCTGCCTACCTAACTACCTACCTTAGGTACCTAACCTGGGTACCTTAGGTACGCAGTACCGTGGCCTGGGCTGAATGCTCCGTGCTCTGTGCCCTGTGCTCTGTGCCCTGTGCGCTCCCCTTCAGCGCTGTGCCCGCTGCGTTGGAGCCCAGTCGGAAGGACACACACAGCTGCCAGCAGGGGGGGGGCAAACGAGGGGGAGGAGGGAAATAGCGACCAGGGGCGGTTTAGGTTGGTGTGGCTGGGGTGGGGAGGGGCGCTGTGGCTCCCCATCTCATTGGATTCGTAGGCTACCCCCCCAGCGATGAGCTACAGCGGCCATCACAGCAACCGCCAGTCACAGACTCCAACCGCGAATGGGATGCCGTGATAAGCACGCAGCCGACACGCACAAGTTGGAGAAAAAAATTGCCCACCAGGCGCTGGGATTTGCGAGGAATCGCACGGCGGCATCTCGCCTCCCACGGTCAAAGGGATCGGGGCCAAATTAGTCAAGGCTCTGGGGGATGGACCCAGCTGTCCTTTGTTGATAGGGCCTCGCCCAGCAGATTGCCATCAGCTCAGGATCGGATGGGGGCCCAGAGCGCCTACCTGCCCAGGTATCTTCGCCACGTCTCCAGGGCCACCCGCACGGACGCTCGCTGATGTACTGTCGGTATCGACAGCCCGTCCACTGAAACCCACTAAACCAATGCTGAAGAATGCGGCTGCCTTCCAGCGGATGCTTTTTTGCTGGAGAGATGTCGCACGCCACCAGCTGCTTCTTCGGTAATTAGGTAGGTAGGCACCTCAGCATCATGTTGCCACCGCGCGAAATCGCTCGTCGTGTATGGGGGCAGTAGGTTGATCACAAGCTCCAGGATTGATTGCCAGTGTAACCTATCCCGTCTCTTTGCGGATTCAGGTAATATCAAAATCTGCAAGGGCACGAGGCTTTCGGCAGGGAAGACAATGACGTCCATCCTCCTTTCCCGCCCTGTGCCGTTCGTGTGATGGTGATACCGATGTCACTCTGCAGCCGGCTAGTCCGTTGCTTTGAAAATTGAGTGCATGGCAGTAACACGGCAGGACAGCCCAGAGATAGCGTTGCCATGACGGAGACGGGGAATGGTTCAGTCATCCATCAAATTAAAGAGAGGAAAGAAAGGAAGCCGTTAAGACATGATGTTTCTTATCACTGTCTCGGAATATCAGAGAGATGCGCTCAAGGGCCAAGCTTTTCCACTAGGCCTTTGATAGAGACACATTCAGGCAGGGCCCGCTGATTCTTGTAATCTACGTCCAACGAAAAAGGAGAAACCTCTACTCGTCAATCGTCGCCTCGTGACACTTACAGCAAAAGCCCTTTCACCCAGAGGCCTTAGTAGCTGAAAACCTTCAGCTCCTCGGCTCTTCAGCTTCAGGAATGGTGACGTTGAGCGGCTCCACCTTCCAGCTTAATTGCCATCCCCAGAATCACGTGGGGGCACTAAGCCTAAGTAAGCCCAAGCTGGTCTGTCACGTCGGCTTGCAGCAGCTGCCCCTCACTAGCCACACAACCTCAAAGCTGTCGCCGGGACGGGGAGCATCGATGATCCGGGCGGAATCTCACCCCGCCAGGTTGCCAATAGCACGGTACTTGCTTTTAGTGAGGGGTAGCTGCGAAAGGAAAGTCTCATCATATCGTAGCCTGGCCCTTCACTAATCCATCTATCGCCCGCGAACGACGTCTCCCCGAAATTTCCTGTGACTCAGTGGGAATCCACACGCCCTGGTCCACGTCTCACGCTCAGTCCCAAGCCCGACGGGAGCTATCCACGCCTACAATTCTTGGACAGGAATACCACCCAGGCCAGAGGCTGCGACCGAGTCCTTCGCATCACCATGCCTACCATCGCAGTAGACAAGTACAAGCTTTACGAGGCCCTCGGTCAAAAGTGCGGATCATGATGCCCCTCATTACCCCCCCTTCCTCCACCATGGTCGACTATGAGATGCAACCAGCCATACTGACCAGGTGACTTCTGTGCGCAATAGATTCACGACCGAGGAGTTCGAGGACCTCTGCTTCGAATTCGGCATCGAGCTTGACGAGGACACCGAGAATGACGCCCGCCCCATCGTCAATGGCGTCCAGGAGCCCCCCCAGCTGAAGATCGAGATCCCCGCCAACCGCTATGACATGCTCTGCTTCGAGGGCATCGCCCTCAACCTCAACATCTTCCGCGGTCACGTCCCCTCCCCCAATTTCCGCCTCGTCGAGCCCAAAGATGGCAACCTAGAGACCATCACCGTCCATCCCGACGCCGAGAAGGTCCGACCCTATGTCGCTGGCGCCATCCTGCGAAACATCAAGTTCACACAGGACCGCTATGACTCGTTCATCGCCCTACAAGACAAGCTTCACCAGAACTTGGCCCGCAACCGAACCCTCGTTTCCATCGGTACCCATGATCTCGACACTCTCAAGGGCCCCTTCACCTACGAGGCCCTCCCCCCCAAGGACATCACATTCACTCCTCTCAACCAGACCAAGGAGATGAACGCTGAGGAGTTGATGGGCTTCTACGAGAACGACAGGCACCTGGGTCGCTTCCTTCACATCATCCGCGACGCCCCCGTGTACCCCGTCATCTTTGATTCGAACAAGGTCGTCGGATCGCTACCCCCCATCATCAACGGCGATCACTCCAAGATCAGTGTGGAGACTACTAATGTCTTCATCGAGATCACCGCCACCGATCTGACCAAGTTGGAGATTGTCACCGACATGATGGTCACTATGTTCTCCATGTATTGCGCCGACCCCTTCACCGTCGAGCCCGTCAAGATCATTTCAGAGCACAACAACCTCACTCGCGTCACCCCCAGCTTCACGCCCCGAGTCTTCGACGTCGAGATTGACTACCTCAACAGCTGCACCGGCCTCAACGAGTCCACCGAGAGCCTCTGCAAGCTTCTTTCCAAGATGTCCTACACCTGCAAGCTCTCGGAGAAGGACTCCAACATCCTGGAGGTTTCCGTTCCTCCCACCCGTGCTGATGTCCTCCACCAGTGTGACATCATGGAGGACCTCGCAGTGTGCTACGGCTACAACAACCTCCCCCGCACTGCCCCTACCCGCAGCGCCACTGTTGGTGCCCCGCTGCCGGTCAACAAGCTCAGCGACATTATCCGGACTGAGGCCGCCATGGCCGGTTGGAGTGAGGTCCTGCCCCTGAGTCTGTGCAGCCACGACGAGAACTTTGCCTGGCTGAACCGCAAGGACGATGGTAACACCGTGGTCCGCCTTGCGAACCCCAAGACCGCCGAGTACCAGGTCGTGCGGTCGACACTCCTCCCTGGTCTTCTGAAGACCATCCGCGAGAACAAGGGCCACAGTATCCCCATGAAGATCTTTGAGGTCTCCGACGTCGTCTTCAAGGACGAGTCCCTGGAGCGCAAGGCCCGCAACGAGCGTCACTTCTCCGCCGCTTTCTACGGCCGAACGAGCGGCTTCGAGATTGTCCACGGCCTTCTCGACCGCGTCCTGCTCATGCTTCGCACGTCTTTCCTTACCCAGGAGGACCCCAGCAAGCCCGACGGCTACTGGATCGAGGAGCTTGCAGACTCTACCTTCTTCCCCGGCCACGCTGCCGCTGTCTACCTCCGCTTCGGTGGCAAGGAGGCGCGCATCGGCGAGTTCGGTGTTCTGCATCCCACCGTGCTGGAGAAGTTTGATTTGAAGTGAGTGCTGCAGATGGATGCCCACCCATTGCTACAGAACAATTGATACTGACCCCATTCCAGGTACCCCGTTAGCACTCTTGAGGTCAACATTGAGTATTTCTTGTAGAGAACCGGTGAGAGTATAGAAGGAGGAGGCGGGGAGAAAAGAGCATGGGTTGAATGTGCGGACCGTAGACGGCGCAGACGAAAGTAAACGGAGGGAAAGGACACCATGGAGATCTGAGGGTAGACTAGACCTCTTTGCCCCCGTTGCAAGCATGCCCAAGAGGATCTGGCAGCCATCCATCCAAACTCACGCATGTAGAAGACGTTTCCACGCCCGGGATGACGTTACGAGATAGACAAAAGAAAAAAACTACAAGACGAGACGAGTGAAACACTTTCTTTGCGGATGGTGATGTATCGCTAGCCGCACTAAGGCACAAATCCTCTACACCTATATCACATGTGAATCAGTGTAATATGTATACCTACCTGAGTCTGGATAAATGCCTCCCTAACCCAAGAGCCCATTTTGGGTATCAGGCCGAATGAAATAGAAGAAATAAATAAGTAAAAGGCAGTCTTCTGAGAGACAAGAAATTAGCAATTAGTCTTCTTGGATTTCACCTGTTAATACCATGATGCGTTGGCGATAATTCTCTTGATTCATTCATCCTAACGGGCTTTATGCGCTTCTGGAAGTGGCTACTTGCTGCGTCGTGGTTCTTCTAGTACTTCTCGTTCAATTATTTCGCTCCTGATTCACCAGCGTAACTCCCCAGATAAGACAAACACAGCGCCACAGGCCGCGGTCGAGACCATTGGCAGAAGACCGCAATGCCACAACTAGAAAAGTGGACAGAGTAGACAGATACTCACGCTGACGACCTAGCCACGCCACGTCTCTCGCTTTCCTTTCGCAGCCTTTCCCTCTGAGTCATCGCCGAAGACGGCCGGTGGTTGCTGTGAGGATACGAAATCTCCGGCGTCAACCAGGCGTGCCTCTCAGAGGAACGGCCTGCGTTCATCTGTCCATCCAAGCGGCCGGGCTCGGAGACACGGTCGGCCTCGCACCGCTGAATGCACTCCCACTCGCCACTTAGGTCGCTCGGTACATTGTGGAAACTGGATCCACTACCTCGGTCGTGGGTCGAGGACGTCACGTCTTCAGCCGTCAGCATCGGCGCGGCGGAGGTTTGCGGCCGGGGACAGGCGTACCGGACGGAGTCTTGGGTCTCGACGATCAAGTACGGACCGGCGGCTGGCGTCGGAAACATGACCTTCTATGCCATCTCTCGCAACTCTTGGTCACTGCGAGTGTGGGTAGGTGCGGGGGTCGAGCTGGCCGACGACGTTTCGCCTTGGCCAAAGGTCGCCATCATGTTCTTGCCTAGGTTTAGGCCTGTGATGCCTTCTCGGATCGCGGCGAATGCGTTACCGCCCTCTGCTGATGCGCTTCGCTGCATGGAGGCGTGTCGTGTGTCAGGCGTCAACGCCTGGTGCGCATTCTCGACACCGGCTAGAACGGACTGGTTGCCTGCTGGCGACGGGTCATCTGAGCTGGTGGTCGACGACCGAGGCTCCTGCTCAGCATGTGCTACGCTCGGGTACTGGAAGCTTGAGATGGCAGCTTGTCGATCATTCTCGGCCGCAGCGGCCGCATTCAGCGGGCCGTTCATCTCATCCTCGGTTCGTCCGAACAGTTGGTGCCACCACCGAATCTCCTTCAGCCGGGGTAGGAGAATCCTCTCTTGACCCTTTACGTGATCATCAATCGTGGGGTCGTAATCAGGGTTCGTGAACTCTGCTTTTCGGCAGAGGAAGTAGTCCCACACAGAAGAGGTCCGCTCGGGCGCCCGGGCATCGTGTCTCTGCTTCTCCGAGTTGTACAAAAAGGTACCATACTGGCACGAGTATAGGTGATATAGGAGGCGGCGTAAAAATCGCTCGTTGTACTCGAACCGCGTCTTGTTCTGTCGTATAAGCTGGTAGGTGCAGTCTAGGAACTGATGGAAGACAGGGCTGACCATCTTAGGGGTTGTTGCTTCTTCGTTGACGACCTTTCCAGAGGCTGTCTCGCTGATGGAATCTAGGTCTCCGTCGTCCTTGTTCTGATTGAGGTTCTGATTGAAGAATCGTTTCGCGCCACTTAGGACGTTCTGGAAAGCATCGTTTCGCCCATCATTCTCTCCTGGATGGACCTTGGCACCTGCCAATGCATCCTTCTGGACTGTGAACCAATCCTCATGGTTCAAGTGCCCAGACCGGAGCCTGAACATGTGACCGAAGGAGAGCCAGTCCTTTTCGACTAGGACGATGAAGCCCTCTAAGGTGCGGTAGTAGGGGTCCAGCATGATCTGGGCCAAGGCGCTGAGCTGACTCGTACGATCCCAACCATCCGAGCAGTGAATTAAGACGTGGGAGTGGTTAATCCCCACCTGCCTTGTGATGATGGCCGAGCCGTCGAGAACGTCGTGAATATGTCGCAACCAACCACTCTGATGGAGCAGCTCCTTGCTGGGTGGTAAAGGCGAGATATCGGCGTCCTTGATAGCGTCAATGACCTTAGCAAGAGAGCTTCGCATAACGTGGATATTCTCGATACTAAGGAAAATCTTCCGTGCGAACTTGTACTTGTCCATGTTCTCTGAACCCATCCCCTGGACCTGGTTCACCATGGCATTGATCGTCGGACGGGCATCCACGATGAGGTTGCTCTGCTGGGCGCCGTATAAGAGGCGCTTTCCAGTCTTTTCGTCATAGACAGCAGCCGATTTGGAGATGAGTTCGTCCTCATAGCGCTCGGTCTCCGAGAGCTCTCGTTCCAGGAACGAGCTCCCATTAGAGATATCGGGCTGGCTTGACAGTGGTGTGCTATCCTCGGAGCCGGCAGGCATCAGCGCCGAGAAGGAAGCCGCCACTAGTTTCTCGTCCTGAACATTCGTCTTCCTCGTGATGCCAGCCAAGGGCTGTGAGCTTCGTGTAATGGTGCAGTTGTTGATGGGGTGGATGTAAGATAGTGCAGGTACGCGGTTCCGAGATCGAAACTCCCTCGCGTATTTGAGGACGTTGTCCGAGATCTTGGAGGGGACAACCAAGAAGGCTGGGTAGGTATCACAAAATGTATAGTCCTTGTTGATGTGGGTGATCCTCCACCCCCTATCCGGCAACTTCTCACTGATTCCCTGCCGACGGAACTCGGCCCTGGGGTCATAGACCGCCCAGCCGTTGACTTCCCTCTCGTGCTTCAGCGGCTTGTGGCTGAAGGCATATAGCTTTTCAACGGTGCCCAGCTTGCAAGTTCGCGCCCTGATGAAGTCAAACGTGTCGCGCGCGGCGTCACCATCGGCAAAGTTGAAGGTAACGAATGTGAAGTCGCGGCATCTCAGACGGATGGATGGGGCTTGTCGAGAACCTGGAGGGACCGGGCGGAAGGTGCAATGGCAGATCATAGGAAACGTGATCCATCGCTCGCGGACCTTGGGAGGACCACTTGGGGGCTGTTGAGAGGTGGCAGGAGTACCGGACTGGTCGATGGGGGCGGAGAAGACGAGGTGGTAGTCGGTCAGGCGAATGGTGCCGTGGGTCATCTGGCCACCGTATATGCCCTGGATGTTCTCGACGATCTAGGTGACGTTAGAACACCAAAAAGGACTGGCGGGTCCAAGGCGCGAGGCAAAGGCGGAGGGACAGCGGGCTCGCGCATACCTTTCGGGCCTCCATGTTTGGCGAGCTGCGAGCGGGCGCCGCAAGATCAAGACGGGTGTTTCTGGCAGCTGCCTGAGGCTTTGGCGGAATACAGGCAAGTCAAGGTGTTCAGCCCTGGCGTAGTCGACTGTCGAGTGGGGAAGATGTTGCTTTGGGGATGTAGAGGTGTCGTCCGAGATGGCCAAGCCGTTAAGACGAGGAGAAGGACTGCAGGACCGGGATATCGGGGCTATGATGCGGTCTCTGACATGGTTTTCGACAAAGAAGGCGGGGAGAGGAAGGATGGAGAACCACTGTGTCCGCGCGCACCCGGAAGATACAGCAAACGTAAGGGAGAGAAGCTCCTTGGGCGCGCAATCGGGACAGTGAGTCTAAGGTGAGGTTGCTTGCTGAGCTCAGTTCATCATCACATCACAAGCCACACTCCTCCCGTCCAGTCCTGTTAGGCTCTAGGCTCTAGCGCGGGGCTCAACAAGGACTCCGGAGCTGACGGGATGGGAAAGCACGGCGAAGAACAGACGTCAGGCGTGGCCCGAGCGCCCGAGCGTCACGGAGGAGGAAGGGACCCTCTTGGACCCGCATCAGGCAGGGGTTTCCTCGTTTCGGGTCCTGCCCCAGTGAAAAACAGTTTCTCCGGGCTCCGGGGCCCCCATGCCTCCCCCTCCACATCGAGCCCGCCGCCGGAGGGTTCCGCCGTGCGCTGTGTGCGGGTTGTGTGCCAGCCAGATTTAGGGCTCAACCCACACCAAAAAATTGAGAGAACCGCCAGACGTTGTGAGGCTCGCCAATCCACCTCCAGTCCCCGGATCGCGAATCTTCTCTGCAACCAGCCCTCGAACTCCGTCCACCACAACAGTTCCTACCACATCATATTCAAGATGGCTCACCCTGGTGCTCAGATGTGAGTTAATCCCCGTTCCCGTCGTTTTTGTCTCTCTCGTCCCGGGCGTCGCCAAGTCGATTCGATGATTGTAATTCGTCTCGTCGAGGCACCCCGCGGCCGTGGGAATTTCGACAATTTCGACAATTTTGCAAACCCACGCAAAAGACACCAACAACATCCTGGCTTCGAATTATGTTGCTAACGTTCCCGTCTCAATAGCTCCAAGCGGAGAAAGTTCGTCGCTGACGGTGTCTTCTACGCCGAGCTCAACGAGTTCTTCCAGCGCGAGCTCGCTGAGGAGGGTTACTCCGGCGTCGAGGTCCGCGTCACCCCCACCGTTACCGACATCATCATCCGCGCCACCCACACCCAGGAGGTCCTCGGAGAGCAGGGTCGCCGCATCCGTGAGCTCACCTCGCTGATCCAGAAGCGCTTCAAGTTCCCCGAGAACTCCGTCTCCCTCTACGCCGCCAAGGTCCAGAACCGTGGTCTGTCCGCCGTCGCTCAGTGCGAGTCTCTCCGCTACAAGCTCCTCAACGGTCTGGCCGTCCGCCGTGCCTGCTATGGTGTCCTCCGTTTCATCATGGAGTCCGGCGCCAAGGGTTGCGAGGTTGTCGTCTCCGGCAAGCTCCGTGCCGCCCGTGCCAAGTCCATGAAGTTCACCGACGGCTTCATGATCCACTCCGGTCAGCCCGCTAAGGACTTCATTGACCACGCCACCCGCCACGTCCTGCTCCGACAGGGTGTCCTGGGAATCAAGGTCAAGATCATGCGTGGTGCCGACCCCGAGGGCAAGGCTGGTCCCCAGAAGGCTCTCCCCGATGCCGTTACCATCATCGAGCCCAAGGAGGAGCAGGCTGTTGTCCAGCCCGTGAGCCAGGACTACGGTGCTAAGGCCGCCCAGAACCAGGCTGCCCAAGATGCCCGAGTTGCTGAGCAGCAGGAGGGTGCCGAGGAGGGTGCTGAGCCCGTTGAGCAATAAGCGGTCCCCATATGATGGAGCTGGGAAAGAGGTTGAGGGACGGAGGTCTACTCAGGCGTCAATTGATCATTTGCATCTGCTAAAAGGCACGGACGGTTTCATTCTTGCTTGTAATGGTAGGCAACGCAGAAAAAAAAATGAGACCCGAAGATTCTGATGACACGTGCGAGACCCGTGTCTTCTCTCTGTCTACCAACAACCATTCCTTGTCGTGTCTCCTCTTATGTGATATTTGTGATACCTTTGGTGTCGTCCATTACTACCAATCGTATATCGTAGAGTCTTGCTGGGCCAAAAAGCCCAACCATCGGGGAATGGTAGTCGGCACACGGCACACCTACCCCACAAGCATCATGCATAAATGTATATTCAAGTTTGTGTATTTCGCCACTATTAAATCACGTTTTAATTCGGGCAGTCGGTAACACGGACTGGCCTTCTAATACTATGTGTTATTTTCAGGGGCAATCCTCTCGAGACAATCATACTTCGACATCCATCTAAGTATTAAGGGGGTTATTAGTATTTACTCCTTTATATATCATGGTAAGAAAACTAAGGTACCTATGTAGGTCTTATAGGAGCCAAAAGCCTTTCGTGATGCTGGCCACTACTTCTTTGCCATCCCTAAATTAGAGACACTGTACTGTGTCCATGGTCGGCTAATGGTCCTCGTCAACGATAGATTAATTTCCAGCCACCCCGGGAACTACTACATTGTCAATAACGAAGGGCTCGTACAGCAGAAACAGTCTCTCCACATTATCTGTTGTGTTGAGAATGAGCTCAGCTTTACTTGATTGAAACTCGATCTCAAGACTCTACATAAAAGTTGGCTTTCACGGCACTGGAAGTACCCAAGTGAATCCCAGTCGAAAGCCTTCCGAGCCAGCAATGCGGCTGCATCCGAGTGACCATATGAGCCTGGCGAAACCACGCATCGAGATGGCACCCCAAACAAGGGCAAAGTTACAACGCCGTCAATGTCCAATCCGTCAACTTTCAGGAAGAGAATCCTCTCTTTCACTTCCAGGTCACACCAAACTACGCAAACAAGAGTCGCTAGCCCGGAGCTTCTCTCGGCTCAGTTTTACAGGCGGTAATGTTAAAGAATTTTATCATTGATTTCCCATTGAGGTTGCATTGAGGTAGGTGGCATCGCAATTGGGCCTATGTAAGTCCGAGATATGGGGTTGGAAGCAATGGCACTTTACTACAACATCAACATAGCACCTAGCAACTCCGTAAAGTGAGTGAGAAAGAACACGGGCTGGATGCTTTTTAGGGATTATTTTTCTTTGTTTTTTTCTCGCATCTTAGGCTCTCTTGTAACCACTCTTCCCTTTTGAAAGAATCCAAAAACTAGACGCGAAAAATAAATGACAGCCTTCTCCGAACCCCAAGTAGCCCTGCGACTTGATTGGAAAAAAAATCTACAACATCCCGATCCAGTTCTCTTGACATCCCATTGAACCAGCAGTGGTGCTGGAATATCTTCTCATGCGTAGACTCTGCCCTCGTTACCCGGAAACGTGGCAAGAGGGCGAAGTCTTGTGTCATCCTCCTCCTGTCGTGTCATGCAGCCCAGTATCATACAATGAGAGCCAGTTTCTAAGCTCCGATACAGATCCGTCAACGCCTCCCAATACCGTGTCCGTTCATACTCCAGTGGTAGTAGATAATACATCTCAACTGCCCCGTGACCCAGCCCCCATGAGCAACTTTGGGTAGTGGCACCTGCACCTGCGAATTCCATTGCGTCTATGTATCATTCATGAATGCATCTGGTCATGCTCCGAGAAACTCTCGCTCGGTCAAATGGTGTCAGAAATGTACAAGGGCGTTCCCAGAGATGACGGAAAAGATGGAAAATTGGAGCGAAGAGCACTTTATGGACACCTCCAGCAGTATCCATGTGCTCTGCTCCCACATATAAGGAATACTATTGCCTGAGTCTATTACCTGTCACCAGACTTGCGGTTGTTGAGCTCGATGCCGTTCTCGTACCGTGCCTTTCCATTGCCGTTGGAGCGGCGCATGTCGTCGTCGCTGTCCTCGGCGAGGTCGGTCAGGGCAAAACCATGGGCTTCCTCCTCGTCGTATGCGTGAATCAAGCCTTGGCGATCGCCATTCAGGCTGCTCACGCTGTGTCGTGACGGGTCGCAGCTGCGCCTGGACTGCATGCTCATGCGAGTCTGAAGACCGGACACCATGTCGGTACCAGTGGCATCGGATCCTCCTCGGCCACAGACCAGATTGTGACCATGGGGGTCGCCTCTCGAGAGGTTCAGCAGGTAGACACCGGTAAAAGTGATCAAGAAGCCGCAGATGAGAGACAGGGTGTTGACGGGATCGGTTGTGTTGAAGCCGCTGAAGAGGATGAAGGACGCGCAGAGGGTGGCGGTAGTGAAGGTGACGTAGTAAAGAGGGTTGACACTGGCAGTATTTGATAAGCAATCATTCGTAATAACAGCGCGTCCGTGACTTACATGTTGGTCGGGAAGACGGCCAAGGCCTTGTTGAAGTAGTTCATCTGGGTAAGGATGCAGACGGCGGTGAGAATCATGAAGACGTAGGTCGACGGGTGGGTGAACTGGTTGTTGCCAGCAAAGGTAAGCTTGAGGGCGATTCCGAAAGCCTTGACAGACATGACGGAGATGGAGCCGACGGTCGAGCAAATGGAGAGGTAGATGAGCGCGTTCTTCTTGCCGTGGACGGGGGCGACCTTGTAGATCATGACGAGCGCAAAGACGACGACAACGATGGCGTAGAGAAGGAATCCTGCATTTTCAAGTCAGTTGGTGTATGGCGAAGGAGCGGGCACCAAGAAGAGCGCCTACCTGGCTGAATCGCGTAGTGGAGGATCTGGTCAATGGTCTGAATATCCTCGTCCGCAGGAGCATGAAGAACAATTACGACGGCGCCAATGAGGCAGATGGCACTGCCGAGCTTGCCCAACGTCCCCAGCTCCTCCTTCAGGAAGTAAGATCCCAGGACGGCACCGATTAAGACACTGATGGCTCCGAGAGGGGTGACGAGAATGGCGGGGGCAAAGGCATATGCTGCAAAATTGCAGACTTCTCCTGTCGCCACTAAATTGCGTGTCAAGTCAGCAGAGTCCCAATACTAGGAGGAGTGATGGTGATGCTCACACGTCGCGATACCAGCCCACCACATGGGGTTTCGTAGGTACAGAAATCCTTCGCCTTCGAAGCCATGACGCTCCTCTACTTGAATCAATCCCTATTCACAACAGTCAGTGGTGCGTTCAGTGGTATGCACGAGGCATGCTTGTCGGTCTTCGAC
Source organism: Cylindrodendrum hubeiense (assembly GCA_014621425.1). Classification (NCBI taxonomy): domain Eukaryota; kingdom Fungi; phylum Ascomycota; class Sordariomycetes; order Hypocreales; family Nectriaceae; genus Cylindrodendrum; species Cylindrodendrum hubeiense. Next base: position 43,497 of record JAANBB010000212.1, on the reverse strand, counting down.
TGAGAATCGACAGCTCGCTCGTTGGGGTTCGGTACAAGGGCAACGGACTTTCTTGGTAATGACAAAACTGGTTCCTGGAGTAAGCGTTAGCATGAGCGCGATCCAAATAGGTTGTTTGCTTCACATACCAATGGCAAGAGCTGAGCACATGGCAAGTGCCAGGCCGATATACCTTGAGGCAAAAGGTTAGCGAACCGGGCTTAGGAATGGAGGATTTCGACTGGACAGAGGCCAGAGGAGAGACGCAGGGTCATCCTCTGAGCGGGACGCAGACGGGGCGGGACGCAACATACTTGTCCTCAACCATGGTGTAATATGGGTGCAAGCCAGCGACAGAGCGCTTTCGTGTGATGTGGTCGACAATGGAGCCGGATGCGCGTCGGGCCTGGTGCGGTTGGAGCCGAGGTGGATTGCGCCAGACACACAAGTTTGAGCTGGTGAGTGACTCGCACCGGGCGAGAAAGCCGGTCCAAGGAAAACGAGGGTGGCCGAGAGGGAGGATAAAGACGGAGGGCGACAGAGCCGGTGGGAAACAAATATCCAGGCTTCAGTAACGATGCATCAAGAAAGTGCAGAACTCGTGGTGGTCGTCGATGGCGCAGGGGGTGATGGTCTGGCTCGGCTCGTGATGGAGGGGGTTGGTCTGGAGGGCAGCGGCCGTGGAGGTCGCGACGTCAGGCTTCGAGCGAGGGAAGGATTGACGTCTTGTCGTGGTCTAGGTCGTGGCCAGTCGTCAAGGTCGTCGTCGTTGATCCGAGGTCGTGGGGGGGAGTGCGCGGGAAGCAGACGCGGTGCGATGCGATGCGATGCGAAAGGGACAGCTTGGCTGGATGCTGCGTGTTTGCTGGGACGGGAGACGGGGGACGGGTTAGTAGTCGGTGGTTGTAGAGGTGGCCGAGGGTGTGGCCCAGGCGGCCCAGGCAAGGCAAGTACCTACCGCAGGTACTTCGCACGTCGAGGTGGGTGGATGCCGCTTAGTGACTTGACGGGACCAGGGGGTGTGGTGTGGGCGCGCGGACGAGGAAACACGAGGCAGGCTGGGTTTTAGTGAGGAGGAAAAAAAGAAGGAAAATGAGAGGACGCGTGAGGGACGGGGAGCGGCACGGCAAAGGCGAGGCTGGAGTCAGCGCAAAGGGGCGGCACACGGCGCAGGCTTAGGGGATTGGGTCAGCCAGGTACCGGACAGGGCCCAGGACCGTTCGCTGTACCATGCGTCGCAGGTACCGCACCAGGTTTTCAGCGGGTTAAAATGGGAGGACACCTCACCTCAGCGCATCTCACCTCCCTGAGCTCGCTGTATTCGTACTGCGACGCCCCCAGCGCCCCAGCGCCCCACCGGTCCACTGCTCTGGGGGGCGCTACGAGGGCTGCGTGCTCCACCCGCGGCGGGTCCCCCAGCTCCAGGGACGGCCAGAGGCGGCAGGGGGTTTGCCCTCTGAAACCTAGTGGGTGTCCTGAAGTCGGCCTGGGAGGGCGAGGTACCGACAGGACTCCCCCAGACAATTTGGCAATCTGGCACCCGACTCCGGCCCGCTAACACAGACGCAGAATGCAGAACAGAACAGAACAGAACAGTACTACGTACACAGGCCGCTGACACGGACGCCGATGCCGAAGGGAAGGGGACAGTCCTGACACGTACGGTGCGCTCGTCAGTTCCGGCCGGCGGGGGGGCAGCCCTGAGCCTGAGCATGAGCCTGAGCCTGAGCTTGGGAGATCCCAATCGAGAAGAGAGTGCGGCTGCCTACTTATCAGCTCAATTCAGAGACGTGCAGTGACAGACAGACAGACAGACGGACAGAGACAGGAGGTACTTTGTACACAGCTCCAGCCCACCATCCATTGATCAGCAAAGCGTGGCCCTGATCTGAAGGAGGGTTTCCCCCTGAGCTAATGTGCTACTATGTAATAGATAACTGATGGTGCTGCACCCGCTAACCACCTAGGTGCCTACCTAGACGATACATGGCTCAGCGGGTACCTCCAGCCTCTAATAGATGGGGAACGAGACAGATGCCCGACGCAGGAGTGTCACATATGCCGTCACACGCACAAGACACGCTGGGCAGTTCGGAGCTTTACTCGAGGGACCAAGGCCAAGACCGCAACGGTCAACCATCCCAATCATCCCTTTCATCCCTTGACATTGACTTGGGTACTCCGTACCTGATTTTTACTCATCACCCGCCCCGTCGCTCCCCTTGCTTGGCAGAGAACCATGGCGCCCTTGCCGCAACTGCACCGCCACACCCTCTCTCGGACGTCTCCATTTGGCAGCACAGTATCCATCCCGTAAGGTCTTTTTTTTTTCTTCCACGCACGCAGGCGTCCTCGCATAGGCCGTCCGCGTCAGCAATCCTCGTCCCAATTAGCCAGATCCAGCAACCCCTTCCAGTCAGCATGCGCTCAGCGTAGGTACTTACCTGTGCTGCGTAGGTAGTATGCATGCGTGCGTTCTAGTATTTCTAGCATCGTACCCACGCGAAAGTGCCCACGCGAAAGTGCCCAGTCTACAGCAAGCGCCAACTACACCAGCTACGCCAACTACGGCCAGGGCGGCGTCGTGGCCACCATAGTGCTCGATAGACACGGTTCTGGAACACCTGTTAGCGGGAGTCGTGACTGTGACAAGCGATGGGTCCAATTGAGTTTGCCCAACTATCATGGCCTCCAGGACTTACTTGCTACGGGTAGCAGGGAAAGGCAGCACCAGATCTACCAGGCCACGCCAGACTACGCCAGACTACGCCGGGCCAGGCCACGCCAGGCCAATCCTCAGCGCCCTGATTGATCGGCAGGAAGCTTCGCGCTTAGAATTGTCGATGCATTCCAACCTGAGCGGGGATAGCTCCGACGCCCTCGATAGCACATTACATGATGATCAGGCATATGGCAGATTGCCCTAGCACTAATTGGCATCGCTCCGTCAGCACATCATCCGTCCCATCTTGGGATTTACACCCCAGTCCCTGGTCGAATCAATCCCTTCCCATGCCATCAGGCAGCCTCTTTCCGTACCATGTCACCAATGGCTCCGGGGCCTCTGTCATTCCCGTGTTAACTTGATGACAAAACGAACCTCTTATCCGGGCGTTATTAGTTTTAGTCGCGGACTTTTGGGCCACTGGGCCGCTGGGCCTCGGTGCCTCTGAGTCCCCCCTGCGACCCCTTCTGCGTCCAACCAGCAGCAGTGACGCGAGAGGCGAAACAGGCCCTGGACCCCTGTGGCCATTCTTCCCCACGGCGACAAAAACGCACGCGAAACCACTGCGAGACCCTTTTGGTGGTGCCCACGGTGGGAGCCAAGCCACCGCAGGTGCCCTCTCGGAGTTTCGGTGCCCGGGCTCCAGTGACGAACCCCCGACAGGGATGTCACTTGCCAGCCTGTCACGCCCTGCTTTCGTCCCGCCCGCTTCGACCCCTGAAATTCATTACGACATTAACTACCTTACCTACCTTACTCCTTGCGACCAAAGTACAAGTAGATGGATAGATACGTACATGCAAGATATGAATAGACAGCCCCGCATTTCCCACGATAGTTACAAGTACATCTGCACGTTCGGACCAACTCACGACGCAGTAGTAGTCTACCAGTTCCGCCTCGTTCGGTCCCTGCAACAACTCAACTGTGCGCACCCGTCCGCGCCCATCTCATGGAGCCGCCCTCTCTTCGCGTCTCGTGCCTCTGTGGCTCCGTCTCTCAGCTCGTCAACTCGAGACCCACCGTAGATGCTCCGCCAGAGCTCTCCCTCTGCCACTGTAACACCTGCCGCCACACCTCCGGCTTGCTCTGCACCTCGTACTATCCCATCGCGGTTCCCAGTCTTCCCCAAGGCATTACTCAATATGAATCTGCAGACGGCTGGACAAGACACTTTTGCTCCTCCTGCGGCTGTCAAATATTCCGCTGCAACGCCGCAGGATGGGAGCTGGCCACTGGTGTCGTCATCGAGAGCCTCCCGGAGCACAGTCCCGACGTGATGCGATATTCACATCACCACCTCGTTTCCGACACCAAAGATGGAGGCAGCGCGGTGTGGATTCCAGAGTTCCAGGGTCAAAAGATGGAATTCCTCGAGCCTGATAACGACACCCGCAGTGCAGCTCCACAACAGGCCTTATTAGACGAGGGCCATCTCCCGGCCTCTTGCGCCTGCGGCCGAGTCGGCTTCCACATCACTCGCCCTAACCCCGCGAGCTACCTTCCCCAGTCCAACTTTTCCGATCTGATCCATCCATACAGCTCGACCGACAAGGCCATCACCCAGAACCCGGCCGACGAAAAGTGGTGGATCCGCGCCGACGGGACGAAGTACCTTGGTGGAACCTGTGCGTGTCGCTCGTGTCGTCTCGCCTCGGGATTCGAGATTCAAACGTGGGCCTTTGTGCCCCGAGCCAACATATTCTTTCACGTGCCTGGACCAGATGGCAATGAAGCCACTGTCCCTCTCGACTTTGCTGCCCTGCCTGCTGGGACCTTGACGAGCTATCGGTCTTCCCCCGGTGTCCTCCGCGAGTTTTGCGGAACCTGTGGCGCTACCGTCTTTTGGCACGACAAGTGGCGACCAGATTTGATCGATGTGAGTGTCGGGCTGCTCAGGGCGAAAGAGGGAGCCAGGGCCGAGAGCTGGATAGACTGGTGGAAGGGAAGGGTAAGCTTTGCTGAGGACACAGAGAATGGACGACTCGGCAGCGAAGCACGAAGGGCGAGAGCTTTGATCGACTCGCTAGAAGAAGGACTGCGGCAATGGAGTAAGAGGGAGAGCAGTGGCTTTTTAGCAGGAATCTAGGGCTTTGTCCAGAAGTCATCTACTTCACACGCACTCCCAAGGACGCGGAGCTGGGCCAGGGACAATCTCACACGATATTGAGCCAAGATCAGTTGGTTTCTTCCAATTAGTTTTACTCGAAACTCCGAGTGTACTTGAATCGTCTTAGATTCTGGTCCACTCTAGTCGTGGCTCCAGCCACTCAGTGGCCTCTCGCCCCGACGACCACACCGCCAACTACCAACCTAGACAAAAGACACTACTAACCCTCCAAGAGCCCCATATGAGGGCAGCCTTATCAAACAGCTACTCCGTATGCTTCTCAAAGATCGAGGGGCTGGCTTCCCTAGATGCTTACCCTGACCATGGGTTCATAGCATCGACTATGTATTGTTGCAGATCGGGCCCATCATCGCTTGCCTGGATATGGGTGCTTGTGCTTTAGTCCATCCAACGCCCTATCCCACCGTAAAAACCATCTATCATACAAGATCAACTCTCCCGGTACCTTGTACCAACTTGCGTCGTGGTGCTGGGTCGCTTTTCCGAAGAGTAAAAGGGTATCGACGAAGGCGTCATCAATAAAGAACAATCAAAAGAGAATCGACAGGCCAATAACCAAAGGGTATTCGTGCTCAATGACACTCTGCTGAAGTCGTCGTGTCATATCAAAATGGTCCTGTCAAGTTAGTCCGCGGCTCATTTTACACCTACCTTGATCTGGTTTTAGCCGATACTGGCATCAAGTAGAAAACGCATCCATACTAAGGAGCACGTTATGCTGTTAGGACGCATGGCTCTTCTTACCACCAGAACAGATACCATGCTGGGTTCAGGAGGGGGTCGGATCGGGGATAGGAAATAATGTTGAGGAATGGCTCCTGGCCCATGCCGCTATAGCCAATGTGCTTGTTTCGCTTCTTGGTCCGGTTTGAATTGAAACAACAGCATTAGGGTTGGGGAGGTTAGTGTGGGGTAGGTGGCTCAGGGTCGACGACGCTTGACGTCTAGATAACGTATTAGCAAGGTCTGTGTCATACCAGTTCCAGCTCAGGGTGCATACCTTGTTCATCTTCCACATCAGCTTCATCATCTCCCCGGGCTCGCTTCCCAACCACAGATGGTGGGCTTGGGATATCACCATCTGCCTCAGGCTCGTCTCTCCAATCAATCTCTCCCACATCATCTTCGTCGGCTACTTCAGTTGTGTCTGGTAACCCAGTCACGGCCGCATCCGCAATGACATCAGCGATTATGGAGCCCGTCTCGTCGTCGTCTTTCAGCGTCGTCGTTGTGCTCGTGCCAGTGGTACCCACGTTCGCTACGTCTGGGTCGATAGGGTTATGTTCATCGGTAAGGCCACCAACTTCGAGGTCCACCTCGTCATCTACCTCGGCGTCATCGTCGAGCTCCGGGTTTATGAACGGGTTAGATTCGCTTTCGTCGTGAGCTAGAATGGACTGGTCAGCATCTGTTGCGGAATATGTAACGCTGAAATCGGAGTTTGAGTAATGGAGCTTCCGCAGTGCATGGCGAAGCACTGGCTTCTCGCTGTTTGCATGCTGCCACTCAAGCCGCCGTCTGAATTGGAGAGCGTGTCGGAACCCCTCTTCTTCTCGGCCATGCTCTTCAACGTATCCTGCCACACAAGTGGTGCATAGACAGAAGTCTGGGTAATAACAAGTAGGAAATAAACCAGGGTGAGGGGTGGCGGGTTTACCATTTGATTCGACATCATCCTCTATCGCGGCTGCGCTAGATGCTTGATCGTTTGTTGCAATTGCATCCTCGGAAGTGGGATCAACAGCGTTGTCCTCAGTGTAATCAGCCTCTGTAGCATCCTGGTCGCCTTCATTGGAGTCCTGGTTGCCATTCAGAGCGGAGGCATCCAAGCCAGGAGCATCTCCTGCGAGGTATTCGACGTCTTGCTCCATCTCTCCCTTGCTGATTCCCTCAACATCATCGTCGGCAGGGCTGTCGTATTCGTCCAGTCGCTCTTCAAGTTCATCATCAGCAGTGTTGGCTTCCAGCACGCTAGCCGCAGCCGCCACGGGGGATTCGAAGATATGGATGACCTCGTCAAGACCTTTGCCTGCCGTGGCGCTCTCGATTAGGGACTCCAATCGCTTGCTTGCGGAGGGCTTGGTAAAGAGATATGTGTACAGTGTCCGAGAGCTATCTGGATCCTGATTCTTGACCAATAAGTCAAAAATTTCAAGAATCTGGCGCAGCGTGACACTAGCAAGAGATTCCTGTAAGCATGACTGTGGATCGGTTAGTACATGGCCATACAACATGCTAAAAGGTTTACTGACCTCGGAAAATTCAAGGCCAAGCTCGTCGATTTGAAAGACCAACTCCTCTTCCTGTGCAATCTCACTTGCCAGTTCGTCGCGGAACCCCAGCAACACCTTATCCATAGTCGCATCAATGATAGAGATCTCGGTAAAGAAACCATCCGAGGTAATAGAGAAGCAGGGAAACTCGTCTCCTTTATACTGTACCGTAATTGCAGGGAACTCGGTGTCAGAGGCTGCAACCGAGTTCTCACCAGAAACCGATGGATCTTGTTGCTCGAGATCAGCCGCATCCTGCTGACCGTCCTGATCCTCTGCGGCGACATCATACTCATCGAACTCAACATTTTCAGCATCGTCATGCTGAGGTGTCGTTTGCTCTTCAGCGTGTTGTTCATGGAAATGGCCATCTCGACCGCTCAAACCTTCCTCCTGGGCTTGGGACTCGTCATTTAGTGTATCTGTAGCAGCGCCTTCGAGATTGCCGCCGGGTACCGTCTCGTCGTCTTTGATAGCAACTGGTTCAGGCACGTCGCCTTCATCCTCATCATATGTGATCTCATCCTGCTCCGCTTGTTCTTGGTTGTCACCATAATCACCATGTTCACTAAAATCACCTTCTGGGTTCTCGGTAACAGCATCTCCTACAGATTGAAGAACATTGTCCTCAGGAGAATTGTCGACTGCAGCCTCGGTGCCTGAAGGTGCTAGATTATTCTCGACATCCAAGTCAAGCTCGTCATTCGAATCGTGCTGCTCGGCTTGTTCCTCGAACTCGTAGTCAATCTCATGATCTGACCCGTGTGTTTCGTCCGCGTCATTCGGAATCTCCACATATCCATCATCTTCTTCTGGTTGTTGAGATAATGATAGTACACCATCTTCTGTGTCATGGTAGTCATGTTGGGCTGTGTGGCTCGCGTCGTTGCCTGCTTGATCCATCTCGTTCGCCGTGTCCTCAACGCCACTCAAGTCTACTTCTTCCCGAATCGTCGCATCTTCAGCATTTTCGTATGGGTTCTCAATAAGTTCGGTAGCAACATCATCTTCTATGTTGGCGGAAGCTTCGGTCGGCTTCTGGTCGTCTCCACCATGCAGTGATGCGAGCTCGGGTTGATCCACCATGTCGGTGTCAAAGTCAATAAAGTCATCATCGACCTCAAGTGCCTCGTCATTTCAACCTCCATTTCGACTTCTGCCATGTTTCGGTATCTTAGGAGGGACTGGGGTCGAAGGGATATTTGGTGCGGGAGAGCCGCAGCTCAGGCTCGCGTTCGCGACGGTTCGCGGTAATCAGGATAGCTTCTCGTCGGTCGAGAGGTGTGGCGGAACGGGTTCGTGTGCTCGAGATCGGCTTTCGAATGCGGACCGCGTCGAAGGTCAAGTGCTCAATCAAAAGTCTTGCCGATGGGCCGGGGTTGTGAATGGAGATGGAATCAGGGTGGTCTGCGACATTTGTTCCGGGTTTCAGGATCGGGTGAGAGCGTGTGCTGGTAAAGATGGTCCAGGAGAGGGCCGGGAGAGGGCTTTAATAAGGGCAGAATCGCACGCAGTGGCAAACGCGAAGTGGTAGAGGTTCGGAGGTGGAAGTTGAAAGGGCTGCAAGCATTCAAAGATTCCTGTCGTTGATTACCTTAGGCAGGTACAACCGTGGAGCCTGGCGGCTGAAGCCAAGCAAGTTCCTTAGGCTGCCGCTTACCGTACTTGGACTAGCGTTGAGTGGCAGCAAGCAAATGCTCCCAGGTGTCCCCAACACGAGCCCCCCCACCTGAGCCACGCTTCTCCCTGAGCCACGAGCCACGGTAGCCACTCAACCACTGTAGCCAGCACGGTCCCGCCTCGCACACCTGGAATATTGGCCCGCAGCTCCAGGAGACGACGCTTGAACCCGCCAACGCAACATCCCGTCTACTCCCAGTCAACACCGAATCTGCTCGATCCAGCCTGCCACAATGGTGCGCAATGCCTCTCGAACTCATCGTCTCCCGTCCCCCCTGCTGACGTGCCCCAGGTCGTCCTCGCGGCTTCGATTTGCACCCGCGGAGGGAAAGCTGTCCTCTCCAGACAGTTCCGGGAGATGCCACGATCGCGGATAGAGGCTCTCCTGTCTTCGTTCCCCAAGCTTGCCGACAGCGGCACCCAGCACACCACCGTCGAGCAGGACAATGTCCGCTTCGTATACCAGCCCCTCGACGAGCTCTACATGGTCCTCATCACCAACCGCCAGTCCAACATCCTCCAGGACATCGACTCCCTGCACCTGTTTGCCCAGGTCGTCACCAGCACATGCAAGAGCCTCGACGAGCGCGAAATCGTCAAGAATGCCTACGAACTTCTCAGCGCCTTTGACGAGCTCGTCACTCTCGGCTACCGAGAGAACCTGACCATCAGCCAGATTAAGACTTTCCTTGAAATGGAGAGCCACGAGGAGCGCATCCAGGAGATCATTGCTCGGGTAAGCACACCTGGCCCCCCCTGGCTCTCCCTGCACCCCCATCGATGCTCACAACCTGCAGAACAAGGAATTGGAAGCAACCGAGGAGCGGAAACGAAAGGCAAAGCAGCTGGAGATGCAGCGCAAGGACGCCGCCCGGAGCGGCGGTCGACCTGGAGGCATGCCGCGCACCCCCACCTATCCCACATACACGCCGCCTGCGCGAACGACCGCCCCCGATACCTACGATTCGTATGAGGCTGAGAAGAACAAGACGTTCAACAAGTAAGGAGCACCTCCCCGTGCTTGCATGTAGAAAGGCGACTAATATTATATAGGTCCTCGGCTCCCAAGGCCAAGGGTATGCAGCTCGGAAAGAAGTCCAAGACGACCGATATGTTCGAGCGAGTACGAGGCGATATGGGCGGTGAGATTGATGATAGCCCCCTCGTCGCCCCGACCCCGACCCAACACGCGGAGCCTGCCGAGCGTCGCCTCTCTACCACCCTGGACCGCGATGCCATTCACATCACCATCTCGGAAACGGTTTCAGCCAAGCTGTCCCGTGAAGGTGCTGTTACCTCGCTATCCATCACCGGTGACCTTACCCTTCGCATCTCCGACCCTAGCTTGACCAAGCTCAAGCTTGGCCTCCACGCTGTCGCCTCTCATGGAGCCCAGTTCCGCACTCACCCCAACGTCGACCGTAACCTCTTCAACGGCTCAAAGGTCATTCAAATGAGCAACACTGCCCGAGGATTCCCCGTCAACAACGCCGTTGGTGTCTTGCGATGGAGGGCTTCCCCCAAGATTGATGATGCCAGCGCGTGCCCCATCACCTTCACTGTCTGGATCAACAAGGAGGGTGACAAGTACAACATGACTGTCGAGTACGAGTTGACCGGCAGCGATGCTCTGAAGGATGTCACCGTCACCATCCCCTACTCTGGCTCCGAGCCCGTTGTCTCAAGCTTCGATGCTACCTATGATGTGTCAGGCGATGCCCTTGAGTGGTCCATCGGCAATGTGGATGAGGACAGCCCTAGTGGTTCCTTCGAGTTTGAGGCCGAGTCCAGCGATGAGAACGACTTCTTCCCCATGAATGTGAGGTTCAACAAGTCGGCGCCTTTCATCGATGTTGACGTAAGTGTTTCCCCCCTTAGCCCAGCAAGTTCCATGCTAACCATGACCCAGATTGTTTCCGCATCGCTTCTAGAGGAGGATGAGGAGGTGACATTCTCCAGGGAGATCAAGTGTCACGCAGACAACTTTTTGATTGAGTAGATAGGAGCCTAAAAAGCCGGTCGTATTTGGGAAATAGTCCAGCTTGGGAGCTGAACGGGGTCGGTCTATGAATTGGCGGGCTGTGTCGTGAAAGTAGTAGGCATCAGGAGTGTCTGGGGCTTAGAACCTAATGGCGCAATGACAATATGGAATAAGAAGTGTTTTTCGTGATGATATAACAACTCGCAGTGCCTCTTTACTGTACGATAGTTCTATAGGCGTCAAGGATGAAGTATGTGCATTATAGGCGCCATCATCTGTCATGAACTTCCGTCGTCGCAATAAGGGATGAGGTTTGCACAGTGGTAATGTTGGATTTTCGACACTGTACCATCGCGTAGATCCAACACCAACAAATCACAGCTATGTACATCCTGGTAAGACCGAGTCCACCTACAAACTCGCCAACTCGAGGAATCCACGAAATCGTTGGAGCAGTTCTCGGCGATGGTCGCATAGGGGAAGGGTCTAGGTCAATCTCGGTATTGAGAGGAAACAGCCATGGCTCAGGAAAAACAGCTCGCGCTCTTCAGCGAGACCGAGTACGAAGAAAGAGCCCCGAACGGATACCCCGTGAGCTGCCCAACCCTCGACTTGTCGGCGACATGGGACAGCGCAGCGAGAAATCTCTTCATCTACCGGCCTCCTAGGCAAGCGGTTTCCAAGATTCACCAGGTCAGCGCGCCTGGTCAGAAGGCACCCGAGGCACAGGCAGTGACGTGGAAGCCTGACGGTGAGTTCCCTCCCACTCGCCACGTGAACTCTCGCGTTCGGCATCTAAGTCGTTCTGTATCGTCTAGGCCAGTTCCTTGCTGTGGGATGGAGCGATGGCTTCGTGCGGCTGATGGGTCTGGAGAATAACAAGGCTGCCCATCACATCCAAGTGTGCGAATCGCGAGGAACCACGATCACGCACATTGGCTGGGCAAGCAGCAACATCGCCAACAGGAACACCAATGCGGTATCCCAGGCTCTCAAGACCGGCCTCTCCAGGGATGGGAATCTTAGCGGGGACGATACTCCCATGGACTTACCGCGGGAGCTCACCTTCCTAGAGGTCGACACCGCGTTGCCCAAGATCAGCCCCCTCCCGAGCGCCAGTGCCGGTGCAGGGTATGTATCAAACCTCACATCACCGTGTCCGGTTGTGTTGACACATTTATAGTGAAGATGCCATGGTGTTTACCCTGCGTACGGGAATCGACTTTCTCTTCCAGCCCCCAAAACCCGAGGACTATGACGAAGTCAATGTAATGATCATCGGAACCAGTGATAGCAAACTACAACTCAGCATCTACGACTCATTCATCATCGGCAGCTTTCCCTGCCCGGGTTTAGGTGCTTCGGCGACCTCACACCTAGTTCATCATGCCTCACACCCCCAAGTGTCAACGCACGCGTTACTGCTCGCGGACAAGGCCGAAGAGCCAGAAGAAGTGCACCTCGTCCCTATCGACCTACCATTCATCTCATCCTCGCCTATTAACCTGTCTCTTCTGGCATCCAAGTTGACAACCTTACAGAAGCTGTTGCGATATCTCAAGCAGACACAACTTCACATGGAGGTGGAGTGGAAGAACACCCGCGAGCTCCCTAGCAGATTTCTTCGAAGCGTCGAAGGCGATCTTGAAAACATGGAGAGTGGCCCTCGCGGAATAGTCCCTGCTCTGTATCACACAGTTGTTACTGGACATGCCTACGAACCAGTCCGCGAATGGCTCGTCGATAGTCTCGCCGAGCGGGTAAGCAGAACAGGCCCTCAAATCAGAATAGCCACTGATCATATAATGTAGGGACATAAACGCTGGGATAAAGCAGTGGTTTCTGGACTCGAAAATCTCCGTAGCTTGGTGCACGAGAACTTCCTACCGGCTCTCGACCGGTGCTCCATCATTCTAAGCAGACTGCGTGGTCTCGCTCAGTTTTACGACACCCGTGATGACATTGGTTTCTCTGTGTCGCAAATCAACCGGGTCATGGACATTATCAGTTGTCTCAACCTCGTCGGCCACAAAATCTTGATCGCTGTCATGGACGAGCTTGAGCACTTTACTGCCTTTTCAACCTGGTTGCGTTTCCAGATCGACCGCTTTGCATCCTCTAGCTCCGCGATCGAGGAACTCACCGAGAAGGAGGCAACGATGGATCATGGCAAGGTCCTAACATACATCGAGCGATATCTGACCGATAGCCCCCTCAAAATGTTCTTTGACGAGATCGAACAGGACGACTACGATGGAGATTGGGCGCGCATCGAGGATGGCCTTAATCTGTTAGAAGTGCTCGACAAGCAACTAACAAAGCAGGAGAATGGTCAACCAAGTATGAAAGCCATGCCTCATGTCGAATTCCTAGTCAAATATGTGACTACGTGGTCCAACCGCATGTTCGAAGACATTGCGGAGGCCAAGAAGAGGAGCGTCCGATTTGGGAAGTCCATTAAGCTGTCAGTTGGCCATCCTATCACCAAAATGGACATGAGGATGTGCAAGACGAAGAGAAATGTGTGTATCTTTTGTTCAGTTCAATGTTCGATATACTGACTTTTGCATAGGATCTGAAGATGATGACAGTATTGACGTCCAAGAAAACTAATAATCAAGGTTTTTACTTCTCAATACTTCGTACTTTCTTTCTTTCGAGGCATACTAACAACGACCAGTCCATATCTTCTCCGCCGGGATCGATATCGTCAACGGCATCAGCAGCAATCTTCCCCCGACCTCCTGCTGCATTGACCTCGGCTCCCGGACTCTCATTGACTTGAAATTCCTCGATGATGAAACTCTCATCGTTCTTGTCAACGAAAAGGGTACACGTTCCTCACTCCTCATCCACCCAATACAACTCTAACCCTGTAGCTAGATAACGTGCTTAAGGCGCTCAGCGTGCCCATCCTGCCTGACAAACTTGCCTATAGCCCGTACGATCCCAACAGCGCCAACAATGCCACACCCGTCTCGGCAAATGATTTCACGGCGTACTCTTTTCCTGAAGGCCCTGTGCTGAGACCGGTACGGATGGAGGTTCATGACAGGAGCGATGTCAGGGGTGAGGTACCTGCAAGGGTCTGCTTGCTGGGGAGCAACGGTACAACTCTGCGAACCTTTGCCTTGCCGAGCCCTGTAGCTTGAATGATGCTAGTTCATGCGTTATGGGATACTTGGCGGGAACCCCAGAGATTCAGTGATAGGTTCTAGACTCATGATGAGCTTCACGACGAAAGAGGAGTAGCAATCTAGCAGAAAGCAGGTCTTGATGGTACGCTCATATAAAGTATTGATACATGATAAAGTAAAGTAAGGAGACACCATGCAACGACCAGCAGTATTCATTCCTGCCTAGGCTTGGTAATGTTAAAGAACTCGGTCAGGCCCTCGACGACGGCCTCGACGTTCATGTTTACCAAGGGCATACTGTCGTACGAGTCCTCCTTCATGATGGCGACGAGTGCAAGATAGCGATCGACCTCGCGCAGCATGATGGGCTTGTTGCTGTCGTGCAGGACCAGGCAACTCTCGGCAGTCGGGCAGCCAACCTGGTCATCAAGTGGGGCACTCCAGGGCTCGCCTTCTAGGCGGCGGCGGCCATCGTCGCTGCGCTGCCACGTGCCGTAGACCTCGGTGATGTCGATGATGACGTCAATGTAGTCGCTGCAGATCTCGTAGCTGGCCATGTCGGCTGTGGCGCTATCGGTGGCGATATAGATCTTGGAGAGGACATCAAAGAGGTAAGCCTTCTCGAAGCGGCATGTGCGACACAGGTTGGTGAGCATAGATTCGAGTGTTCCGAGGCGGGGGATGAGCTTCTGGATGACCTTGGAGAAGGCCTCGAAGATGGAGTGGTTGTAAATGGAGGTGAGGTGGAAAGTGACAGGGGCGTTCTCGAAGCCGTGGTCGGATAGTTCGTCCTGAATGCGGATAGTAATGTCGCGCTGGATGTCGAGCTTGTAGTCGTCCGAGAGGCCGTCAACCTTGTGGATGAAAACCTCTATGTTGATATTGGGGTAGGAGCGTTGGAGGGAGAGGATGGTAGTATTGAGGCGCATCACGGCCTCAAGGTAGTCGTCCTGGGCGTCAATAACCCAGATGAGAGCGCCGATCTCACCAAAGATGGCCTCGATATCGAAACCAGGGTTCTCAAATATATCAATCTGGCCGGGAAAGTCCCAGACCTGGAAATCCATGAAAGATCTAGGAAAATGGATCAGCAAGTTCGAATGAGGATGACAGATGAAAGGGTACCAACGCCATGGAGTCCTTCTGGATGCGAGCTGTCGACTCGAGAAAGAGGGTCTCATTCGGCGGTAGCTTGTGGAAGACTACGCTCGAGATGGAGGACTTTCCGCTTCTGGGGTACGTTATTAGCCAAATGTCACCGTCCTCGAGATTGGGTTACATACCGTCGTTGGCCCATGAGTAATAGACGAGGCTTGCCCTTGGCTGGAACGCCGGCACTGGCAGCATCTGCTGCGGCGGCATTGGGGGCGTCCTTTTTCGGGGCTCCTCTGCGGGACTGTTCATAGAGACGTTGAAGGTTTAGCTTGGCTGGACTCATTTTTCCGGGGAGGATCTGTAAAGACGTGTCTTCGCCTGGGTCTGGAGGGAGAGGGGATAGGTCTTGGAGGGGCGGGCTGAGAGACATGGTGCTGCGTCAGAGAACAAGGGTAGGGATTTGTGTGTTAAAGTGCGTGGGGAGTTTGTGAATGTGCAATTCAGTATTGTGCTCTTGGGGCGTTGGTGTTTGTTTTTGGTGATGGAGAACGCAACTCGATTTGAAGGTGAGTTGACGGTGATAGGGAAAATAATACGCCAGTCGTAGCTTTCAGTCTCTGCCCGTCTCACTTGAAAGGGAGGAAAGGGTTGACTCTATCGCCTGGCGGTCCGCACACTGGTCCAGGCTAGCCGTGAGTGTCTTCGATGCAGTGCCATTTCATCTCATCCAAAGCCATCCCACTCAGGATATCCAATGTCATCTATAGTGTCTGGAACAATTCGAGAGTCCTCCGGGTCGTCGATGCCCATCCACGACTCGTCGCAATCGAACGTGTCGCGTCTATGGTCCACTCGCTCCGGCAAGGCTGCTATACGCAGCGGTGGTGGGTTGGGCGCGGGATTGCCGTGTATGCGAGGCGCACGCTGTCGTATCCGCTATTGCTGTCGCAGCCACACTGGTCTGTTCTGCTTGGGCTTTGACATCTCAGGCCTGGGGAAGCATGGGAGCGTGGGCCGAAACGCGGGCCACGGGGCCAAAGGGCCAAATATAACAAAGCCAGCTCCCTCTCTCAGGGTAACACAGGCTCATCCGCAGCGAAGCCCAACTCAGCCCTGTCCGCGTGGTGAGTCAACTTGCCAGGGCACCGCAGCCGCCAGCCATCCAGCCATGAGCCGCTCCATGTCAGGCCGGAGTAACGACACACACGGGACGGGGACAAGGGCTGGAGGGGCGGCTGAGAGGGTGAGTGACTGACAGGCGAGGCTGCCGGGATCGATGGTGGTACATGCCGGATGGTCGACTTGGGATCCTTGATCCGTCACTTTCCCCGTCTCTCTGTCGGTCTCCGTGGCTTCGTGTGGCTCTCCATGCCTCTTCATGCTTCTGATTCCCGCGGTGGTGACACCTAGGACCAACCGCATCGCAACCGCACCACCCACTTGGGCGGCCAAACCAAAATAGGGCCGTTATCGCCGGGAAAAACGAACGACGGCGTGAAACAGGGAAGGTGGAAAAAGACAATAAGCAGAAAAATAAGGGCAAATGCTCCGGTCCTTACCTCCATCGTTTTGTCAAGTCCAACCGGCGGCACCAGACGATAACACAACAGGCCGGGGGGTGACAGGCGATAGGCAGGGCTGAGATGCGCAGGTTTCGTGCTAGGGAGATTCGCAGCGTTTCATCCAACTGGCCCCGAGGCTGAGAAGCGGCTGAGGGCTGGGGCAGCTGCTGCTGAGTGCTTTTGTTTTGGCTGGCGGCGCTGGGCGACGGAGATGGACACAGCGAGGTCGATCAACTGGACCACAGTCGAGGCGAGTTGCTGAGATGGCTGGGCGGAGGCGGCGGCGCGGTGTCCAATAGTCGTTCACACCCGGCAAGCAAGCAGGCCAGAGTCGATAGTCGTGTTTTTTTCCTTTGTGCCCTTGCAGGGTTGAGCTAGGCGTCGTCGAGAATGTGTGGATGTGGGATGTGGGAGGACGGAGGGATTGAGGTATTGTGATTTGATTTGATGGCCGGCGGTTTGAGCCGAGCAATTGTCAGGAACTCAAAAGGCGGGCGGCCAGCTTCAGTGAGGCGAGCTACGAATGATGGCGGGGGTGCTGTCGCCTCGGGCACGGATCCCCTATAGGCCGTCCGGTTATCACTGTTAGCCCCTGTAGCCCACCACAGCTCAGCGCCACGTCGCCCTATGACCGCTAATTTTAGCAGAAAGGTGCCTGGAAACCACCCGCCCGCTATTACTAGGTACCTACCTACGTGGTAGAAGCCCCCACGGAGGGTGGGTGGGTCACGGGACTTGGGATCAAATTGACAAAGTGACTGCCTGCCTGGTAATGGCAGCTGTCAGGCAGCCGGTCGTAATTGATGAGAATAATCCCTATGGATACTAGGCCCGACTCTTTCTGTTTCGGTATTAAAAATAAATAAACCCCCAGCATTCTGTTCTAAATTTGTACCGCTCTTGCTATCACGTACCTCTTTAGTCTTTTGTACCCATGACGACATAATCTTCCCTCTTATACATCAGGGTGAGTCGGGTTTAAATCTGTTCGTATACCTAAGATTCTAGAGGATACAATAGGGAGGAAACAGCTGGATGCAAATATCACTTGCAAAGATCACTTCCATTTCAGATACAAGGCCAGTCATGTCTTGATCAAAGTCTCTCATACAGGCTGATGAGTTGAAGCATGCGACATGTTGGCGGTGACCCACCCTATACTCACAAGTCGGGTCGAATCAATTCGACTCAAACATCATCCTTCAACACCTTGCCAGTAAAATCACATTAAAAAGCCCCATTCTTGCCTCTCAGTCGCAAATTCTCAAACACCACGATCCCAGACAAGTCCCTACCCAGCTCCTAGCTCCCCCTACGCATACGTATCCCCTGCATCCCTTGTGAGAGAGAAGACGTCTTCGTGAACAGCGACTGCATAAAGCTCTTGCTACGCTTCAGTGTCTTTGGCATGTGTGCCTCGCTTGGCGCGTTTGGCGCGTTTGGAGAGCCAGTATCCCCGCCAGTTCCATTGTCAGGTGACAGGTCCCGCAATAAAGTGCCTATGTGAACCGGAGGACCGTCTACTGTCGACGACCTTTGCCTAGGAGATGTCGACGGCCTTTGCTTAGGAGATGTTGACGGCCTTTGCTTGGGGGATGTCGATGTGTCCTTTGGTGACAGCGACTTGTCTTTGGGTGACAGCGACTTGTCTGTAGGAGATGTCGACTTCTCACTGATAGATACCTGCGTCCAAAAGTGTTAGCAACCAAATAACACCTCTTTAGCCATATTGGAGAATACAAACCCTGGATGTCTTTCTGGGTCGGACTAGATTTTCCGCCCCAACTCGCGGATGTCCCCTCGCCTCCGCGATCTCTCCTGCAACCGTCTTGCCTTTCCACCCGGAGCACTCCTCCGCCGTGGGCACAAACCGGACATAACCCCGCGAGGCTGGAACGCCGATAGCCTGGTCCATATGTTGCTGAAGGAGTGCGACGTTGCGCTTGTTCGTAGCTGGCTGCACTAAGCTGGAGAGCGCCTCAACAGTCAGGATATATGCTGGGTCGCAGCAGCCTCCGAAGAAGATGCACGCGCTGTGGCGGAGTGTTACCACAACGGAGCTCACCTGGCGGTGGTATCTAACTGCCAGGTGCTGGGATAGCTCTTTAACGAAGGTATACTCATCATGGACCTATAGTGTTTCTTAGTGTTAGGATGGCGTCTTCAAGGTGCAAGTCTGGCTCCGGAACGAAGGATGGCGCTTACAACGACGTTGGTCTTCAGCTCAGCTAGGACGATAGCCTCACTGCGTACCATGTCCCCCAAAAGATCCTTGTCCTTGGATGCGAATGCATCCTCGAAATAAAGACCGCGCTGCTTTGCGAGCTCTGGGCGCGACTTCTTCCTCGTCACTGTTGTCACATCCCCCGGCAGCGGAGTTCGGATGTCTCTCAGCAGCTTCTGGTCACCCTCCATGACCGGTTCAAGGTTCGGCTTGCTCATTCTGGACTTGACTCTTCGCTCAGGTGAGATGGGTTTCGGGGGTGCTGCAAGTCGTGATGAGTTGTCTCCTGCCGTCTTCCTTGCGTTGGTTGCTCCCGAGAAGAGATCCCGCGGGTCTGGGGCATCGCCCATGGCCACCTATTTGAGGTTGTGCAGAGAAGCTTGTTGCATTGGCTTCACCTGAGGTCATCTGACCGTGAAATGAAAAGAAGGCGATAACGCCAGAACGTGCACGAATAATGCCAGCTGACAATGCCACCAACGCCGCCAACGAAAATAGTAGCAGAAAAAGCAGCACCGGCGTGCGTCCGTGAATCAATGCAACGAACAAAATGCCTGAGCGTGACTGAGCGTCGAAATGCTCCGACCGCCCAGTTCGTGCCTACCCATCTAGCTTGGGAATTAAATCGGCCCAAACTCGGGACGGACACAAAGCAAGGACCATGCACAGAAGTGGCAAACACAAACGCAACGCGTTTACTCTCTTGCCGTCGGATATCCGGGTTATCTATTGATCGACGTTACGAAACTCGCAAATGAGGCAGGATTAAGAACAACGGGAACCCAGAAACCGGCAAAGTCGCGAAACGGGGCATTGCTTGTGTTTCCGTAATATCCTCCCGTATGGTCCTCCCGTGGAATCTTCCCGTGTAAAACGTCGACACATCCTCCCGTTTACTTCGCTTACTGTTACACCACCCGTAACATAAGATGCGCCCGGGAGAGGACACGAGCACTGAACGTCTTCCTGAATCGTCCCCGTCAACAATTTGAAACAAACATGCACGAAGATCATGAAGCCCGATACTAACTTCCAGCATTGCGTGTTATTACTCGTGGGATTTCCGGTTCCTGAGAGCCCCAATGTTAGTTGTCCTTGGGTCAGGATATCCTTGCTCATCATCTGTTTGACAGCAGGGGCTCCCGGCACTCACAACTCAGCTGGATCGCCGGGTTGTTGATTTGCCCATGTGACCCGCATCAATCTAGACCTATTTAAAACGTCCAGGGTATGTATCTCGAGATCCAGTGTCGGCAAGGCACTTCGATGCCGCTTACCCCTAGTCACTTAATTTCCAGAGACAGGACTATTAGATCGTACCCCTTGGCATCATCCGTCCGGAACTTGCCAGCTCATTACCCTATACCATCAGCGGAAGGATCCGCGGTGGAGCGCCCACTTCTGCGGGTGGATTGATAACAGGATACCCGGGTTGACGGAATGGTGTTTATGAACCTCAAGCTAGGCATCCCCGAGTCACAGCTGAGACAAAACAGTTGCAGTCGTGTCTCAGCGGTTCGACAGAAGGAGCTGGACGCATAATGAGGTCGATTTGATTACAAAATCGAAAAAAAAAAAAATGACATGTCGAAATCGCAGGAGCCCAGACCCTGCAGCTTTGAATGAAAACAAAAGGCACCCCACCCAAAACCACATCCCAAAAGATGAAAAATAGCCGAGAGTCTCGACCACAGCCCCATCAGCGTCCCGTTTCCCACCACATCCCCCATGTCCTCCCCCCCCCACTCGCGCTACGAGAGGGTAACGTACGAAGTAGGGGTCACTGCCAGCGGCAGTACCCTGTCAAGCCGAGCTGACCTCGACCCAAGTCCCTGGGTCCCGCTCCTTCACTCCAGCTTCTAAGACATTGCCGGGCTTCCCGTCTTGCGTTCGGGCCCATGCGCAGCTTGGTCGACTTGTCTTTGAAGACTAGCCTGGTATCCCGCCACCCCCAGAATGATGACTTCGAGGGGCACCAGGAACACCGCGAGACCCAGTCCAGCCTTACTCTGCTTGCATAGAGTCCCGAAGTGGGGCTGCGTCATCATAGCCACGTCCTTCCACCGGCATGTCCAACTCTGGAACGAGTCGGCT
This sequence comes from Cylindrodendrum hubeiense, assembly GCA_014621425.1. Taxonomy (NCBI): domain Eukaryota; kingdom Fungi; phylum Ascomycota; class Sordariomycetes; order Hypocreales; family Nectriaceae; genus Cylindrodendrum; species Cylindrodendrum hubeiense. The sequence goes on along the minus strand of JAANBB010000212.1, from coordinate 22,616 downwards.
GTGGTTGACGCGTTTACGGCGTAGAAGAAGGCCATGGCGACGAGGGCAGCAATGAAAGCGACGGCCGGAGCGGTAAATGAAAGAGCCATGTGTACTCCTGAGCGGCTCCGTACCTGTCAAGGGACTGTTAGTCTTGTATTCTAAAAAAGCAAGCAGTGACAGCTGAAGCTTACAACTTGGGTCTTGCTAGCAAGCAGCGAGATGGCATTAGCCACAATGACAATGGTACTTCCAGCCACCAAAGCCACAGTTGGGCGGAGATCCATGTTGGATGGCCACAACGGAAGTAAGAAGTCGTCAGGGACATGTGTGGCATTATAGGTGGTCACAGCATCAGCCGATATACCTAGAATGGTGATGCCCGCACCCAGGGCCAACGCGGTTAGGGCTAGCCTGGCACTGTTGGCTAGACCATACATGCGAATCTTGGAATCTAACCGAAGATCCTCGGAGTCGACCTCAAAGTTGGAGGTCGGCATTTCCGTCTTGGAATCAGTAATAGACATGATGTCCAAGAATGTATTAGGTAAGGGTCAAGGAGTGGCCCAGGAGAGAACAATGATGAGAAAAGCCACCTCGGCTAGCTAGGGAAGAACGGCTAGGGAAGAACAAGAGACGCTGGAGGATGAGGAAAAGGAAAAGGAAAAAAGAAACAAAAGAACAGTCAAAGTAAGGAGATCTGGGTTGTTGCTCTGACAGTTCCTAGGCGGGACATACTGCTGAGATATAAACATATCTGGGGTTGCATCTGTTGCCGCTTGACATAAACCACAGTTCCAAAAATGACAAGCATGACTAGACGAGACCAATGACAAGTGACGAACATCATGTCCGAGCGAAGCGCCCATGCATGATAGGCGCGGTGCCCTGGATGGATAGATGGGATGTGAAGTTGATCGAGATTGGGGTTCGGATTGGCATCTCTGAGGACTTTGGGATTGGCTCGCCGATCAGAGGTACTGGACGCGAGGTGTGTCGAACTGGGCGCTTAGGACTCCGTGTGTCCAATCACGGCCCGCCTCGCTATCCCCAGACACCAAATGCTACCCACGGCGTTGCAAAGTGCCGGCTCGGCGGTTATGCAGGTTCGTGACGGTAGTAAGTGGTGGAAACGAGGACGGAAGAGAAAGGCATAATGCAAAAGAGTAATGGCGGGCGTCACTAGATTCCGTCATCTGCTCCAAGGGAATGTAGTGGCTGCTAGCTACCTACCTTATGTGAGGTGGGGTGAAGTGATGTGGAGATCAAAGGTGGAGATGGTGAAGAAAGGTCACATGAACTCCAACGTGACATGTCACATGACATACGACACAAATCTTTCCAGGCCGTGTGTGCATCACGTGATGATCCTCTGTCCTCACAGTGTCTCAGAGGAAGGTGACACCACAGATGGAGACAGGTACGTACCTTGATGTAGGCCCCGAAACTTTTCGGCCCAAGCCTTCCATCCTAGTGATGAATCAATTGTCGAGGCAGCGCCCTTTTCAGCTCTGCGGATCCTAGAACAGGGCGTTGGCTCAAAATTGGTCGCCCAGCAAGTACCCGAGATGAGGCAAGCCGTCTTGCTTTTGCCGTTTGATCCTGCGGACATGGGTGAGGGCGAATCCGCGCCCAACTCCGAATGCGCATGAACGGGTTTCTCGCCAGAGGTTGCCGCAAGGAGCGCAGCGCCGCAGGCGGAGATGGGCCGGATGTGAGAGGACCCAGAAGACGCACAGACAAGCGTTGTTCTACAATGATGCGATGAAATGGGCCGGCCAATTGTTGACATGGCGGACATACAGAGTTTGGCATGCGCCTAGCTCGTCCGCCGTGGCTCGAGCGTCGAGCTTGAATGTTGACGATACCCACCGCCGCCGCCCGGGCACGCCACGGATGATCGACAGTAGCGTATATTGCTTGCTACCCAAACACGACAAACCGCCCTGTCCTAGATTGCCGGCCGAGTCAGCATTGGGCACAGAATGGCAGCGGGCAGGGCGGGCATGGGGGCATGACAGGGACAACGGGGGCACAAGGAGGGCCGGGGGCAGTGACGAGGCGGCAAGGTGTCGACAAGTACGGCATCCGTGGCACAGCAGCAACAAGGTCCTGGTCCATGGACACTACGGCGTACAGCGAGGTGGTATGCGAAATCCCCCACCTGGCACTAGAGCCAGCATTCAGCAACATCCATGGCGATTCGCCCGTAACAATCCCCATTTCTGGAACACAACAGAGGGGCGCTGAACATTCCCGGAGGATCATGACTGAGAAAACAGGTCAATGCTGACCACTGAGGGCGCCGCTGACAGCCTTCGTCTCTGCATCTCTGCCCCGGACCGTTACACCGTAGAGCAAAGACTGCAGCTGTTTCATCCGTCAACCCGCGACGCCCCCACCTCAACGGGGACCTTTTGGCCCAGACCAAATCGAAGACGGGCTGACTTGGACGCCGAACCGTGGGTATGAGTCGGATATTGTGCCTGCGGCAAAAAAAGCAGCGGCAAGACCAGCAACAACGGTTCCCTGACGGCCCGAGAGAGCCTCTAATGCAGTTGATGTCCTGCAGATGGCTGAGCTTGTGCATTTTACGGATATAGTGCAATCCTGTACCTACGTCCAGCCCGGCTTGTGGGGTCTGTCAGGTCGGTTGGTGGTTCCGCCTCGCCGAGCTCCAGTCATCTGCCTCCCAGCGGTTGGTTCTCGCTAGCGGATGATGGCTTTTTTACCAAGAAACGGAGAATAAACTTCTCCTACGCGGGTGCCTCCAGACGCCCCGGTCACAGCGAGTGGTCTAGATCCAAGTGTGATTGGATTTCGGCTTTTGACATAGGATCCTCTTAATCTGGCCCTGTTCAGGTGGACCTCAGGTGGGGATTGAGGGACTGGGCGTCCCACTTTCAAGCGAGCGAGCAGCGGAGGAGACGGACTTAGGACTCCACCCCCATCCCGCTCTCTCGAGGGTGCACGAGCTAGTACAGGTGAAGTAGCGACGGACATGGAGGGCAAAAGGACTTCACTTGGGGCCAACAGGCCCCGTAACGAACATCGGGAGCTCTTAGTCTTGTCCGGCGAAGGCGTGGCGGTTGGATATCACGCCGAGTCCGAGAAGCCGTGGATCTGGAATGAGGGTACCATCGACGCCGGTGCACGCTCGCTGCGATCGAAATGGATGCTTGGGGATAATTATGGGATTTCCCAGCCAGCCATGTCTCAATTGCGGCGATGGCCAAGGCCAGGGAAGCCGTCGCAGATCCCGGCCCCCAAAGGCATTATTGAGACCAGGGCCTCCAAAGACCCTTGACCATGTTCAGGCGCGCAAGAGATGATAGATTTGTCGTGGGATCCTCAGTCGTGGGAGCCCTGTCGATCGGGCATAGATGGACCCATGCGCCGGCTTCTGCTCTCCCCGGCATTCACTCATCTTGGGCTCTCCATTGTGAAGGGATGATGGTCAATACGAGGGCACTCGGCAGAGATGTCTCCCAAGCCCGGTCGAGGCTTTCCCTTGGTAGCCCCCTGCCTCCACAGCGGGCCCGGCGCGTGGGCGGCTCAAGCGAGACAGACGGGCTGGGGGACTCCAAAACCGGCGAATCCAGCGGCGACGAGACCATGCATGCCATGGGGGACAATCCGAAGCTTGCGTGCAACCAGGCGGCTGGTGCCAGGCTGATGTCCCCTTGGGCGGGACTGGATCCTTCAGGCCGTCGTCGTCGTCGACGGCCAATGCCAGCGCCAATGCCAACGCCAGCGGCGGCCAGCAGCAGCCAGCAGCAGCAGCCAGCAGCAGCAGCAGTGACAGCCGCAGCGGTGGTAGCCGCAGCAGAGAAGCAGCAGAAGCAACACATCCCAGCACAAGGGGACCAACCTAGCAGGGAGGCAAGGAGTCGAGGACCCGGAAAGGCCCTAGCAAGGCCCCAGAAAGGCCCCAGCAGGTGCCCCGGAAAGGCGCACACCACTCGCTGCCTCTAGGCTCAGAGCGGCTTAAGTATGGCGACAGGCGATAACGTACCAGACCCCCCTGGCTCCTCCGACCCAAGCAGTCGGTTCCTGTCCATGGTCCGCCTCGAGCGCAAAGCGCAGAGCGCCAGAACGCCCAAGAGCTGTCGAGTCTCGACCCTGGAACTGGGTTCTGCCCCGGTAACTTACACATGCCTTGGGGCTTGCCGACGGGGTCCCATGCAAAGAGACAATGCCAGGTTCCTCGTCTCTGGGTCCCTCGTCTCTGGGTCCCTCGTCTCTAGGTCCCTCCTCACTCGTCTCTGTGGAGTACCTACTCGTCCCCGTCTCCGTCTCTGCGCCGCCCAAGTTTGCCGTGCAAGCACAAAGCACACAAAGCACAAGGCACAGCGCAGCCACTGACTCCGTGTCCGTGTCCGTCTCCCTCCCGTCGTTGGTTATATTAGTCTCCGTCAGCCTGCCCACCTTCCCCTCCTCCCTCCATCTCGATTCTCGCTGTCTCTTGTGTTGATCCCTCGAACCTTTTGCAAGCCTTGAACCTTGCCGAGTGCTCCGGGCTCCTCGACGCATCCATATCTACGGCTTCTCCCTCCGCCTTGAATCCATTGACGTCGTCCGCCATCCGTCTCTCGCCATCCGCCTCTCTCCCTTCGTCCGTCACCCTCTCTCGCATCTATCCATCTGCTTGTACTTCCGTACGACTTAGCCCATACACCGCGCTCCATACACCACACTCCATACTCCATACTCCATACTCGACGCATACCACCACCCACGCCCGGCATGTTTTCAGCCTCGACTCCCCCGCCGTCAGACACGGACGCATTTGTGAGTTTTAGCTTCGCCGATCACCCGCATCCCACTAGACACTGACATGCGCCGCCTTGCCCCTCCGCCAGCACTTCTTTTGCAAGCTTCCTACCGAGCTCCGTCTCAAGATATGGAATTACAACCTGCCGCAAACCCGCCTCGTACCCATCCGCTGCGGGTCGAATTGGTCGTCGTCCCTGGAGCCCTCGCAGTCCGGCCTTTCCTTCAACACCGGCTGCACCTCGTCCGCCGCCATCCCCGCCAACCTCCACGTTTGCGCCGAGTCTCGCACCGAAGCGCTCAAGCACTACCGGTTGGAGTTCGGCTTCGCCCGCGGCCCCGGCCAGGTCTTCTTCAACCCGATCCGCGATGTCATGTACTTCGGCCCCCGCGATGGCTACATGGCCGCCGACTCTCAGTTCAACACGTGCATGTCCATGTGCGACCCTGACCAGCTCGCCGCCGTCCGCCGCATCGCCATCAACGACGCCCTCTTCTGGATCGACACCACGTACCGCTCCATGACCGCCTCTAGCCTAACCGTTGAGCTACTCCGCCGTCTCCAGGCCCGCATGCCTGGCCTCGAGGAAATCATTTTCGTGCCCCGCGACGAGGAGTCGCTGGACTCGATGTGGTCCAGCTACCTCGAGCCCACTATGGTCTACGTTCGCATAGCCCGCCAGATCCAGACGGCCGTTGCGACGCTGTGCGAACAGACGCCGCACTGGAAGCCTCCGAGATGGAGCATCCTGCCCTTGAGCGCATTTCCCAAGTCTTGGAACTCCGTCAGTGCGGCCGCCTAGTCGGCCGAGGTGCAAGCGACAACATGCAGAGAGAAGAGAAGAACTCACTAATACCATGATACCCGCGCGAGTCCGCTTCGAACATAACTACTTATTGCTGGTCCGGAGGCTTTCATGCCTCTGTGCAACAAAATCAACATTCATATCTAAATGGCGTTGCCGGCTCGCCTCGCAAGCAGGATGATGGGACAAGTCCGCCGCAGACACATCCTGCTGGCCACCAACCCACCCCCGAATACACCGGGATAACAACAGTACCATCCACCCCAGTAAGCGCCGATTCCGGCCCCGGCGCCCTGGGTATTTGGGATGGGTAACATGCCGTCAACCACAATTTTTGGTTGGCGACCAGAATGTTTCTCTAATGCTGGAGTTTGTGTGTGATGGCGGGCTTTTTGATGGGCTCGTGACACAACAACAACAAAAAAAGTGACCGGCGGTGTACAAATAAAGACCCTACGGGAGTCCAGAGAAAGGGGAATGGGAAAACGCAACCATTCAGATTGCTTCATGTATCAATTGCACCATGTACAATGTCTATACTACGCCAAGGCCACCAACGCCAATACATAATAATGCATGTACAACGTATATACAGTCTTACTTCGTTAATTCATCCATAATTCTTTCCAACCGCCGTCATAATTTCTCGTGTATGCTTTGTTTGCCCTGATACTCTGAAGACGGGGCGGTTGGTGCTCGATCTCATCGCATACCGTATCTAGCTGCGGGAGGGAGTACATAGCATCGTGCTGTGTTACCCCGACCCGGCGGGTATCCGTGTTTCTACATCTTCTACTTTTCGGCACGGCCAACTCCCAGGCCAATGCCCTTGCGACGTCCCCTGAGAAGGGCTTCGAGGGCGCGCCCCATGGCCGGCATATCGCCGAGCATGGTGATGTGGCCACGCTCGGTGCACACCCGGCCGCCACGGACGAGAGAATAACCGTCCGGGAGCATGGCCTCCTTGGCTAGCACAACGCCATCACCCGGCCGGAAGAGGAGGTCGTCGTAGGCGTCTTGGCAGCGGATCCCGTCCCGGTGGGTGACCTGCGCGCCGTACACAGTGGGGATGCTCTTCCCGTAAATGAGAGCTAGTGGCGGGTAGGCGTTGGCGTCCTGGTGTGCAGGGGAGTGGGCAAGTTCCGCGCGGAATTGGCGAACCCTGGCGAGCGTCTTGGTCAAGTACTTGAAGTAGCGTTCTCGTTCTGGATCCGAGGGTGCGGGCTCCTCGTGATGAGCGGCGGCCCCGTTGAGTTGTGGTACGATGGGGTTGTGGTTGGCAGTTATGGGCGATGGCGGCTGTTTGTCAGTCGTCTTGCTATCTGACCGGGCCCTCAGTGATTTTGGGATTCGGGACGAAAACGAGGATGAGTGCTGACGGTTGTAAGCCGGGAGAGTCGGCGCCATACATGGGCTTAGATGCCACTTGATCCACTCCTGGGGATTATAGTAATCAATGGGATACTCCTCGCCTGTGTTCTTGTCCACAAAGCAGAATCCGTCCTCTGGGAGGAAGACAAACGAGGTGCGGATGGAGAAGTTGACTTGAGCGGTGAGGAGTTTCTCGTTGAAGAGAACGACGTCACCATGGCGCATTGGGTTGAGGATGTTAATGCACCTAATAGGAACTCCAGCGTACAAGACTGAAGAAAAAAGCTCCGGCCTCTGGTTGACGGCGTGGCGTGTGATGACACCGCCCAGGCTGTGAGCAATGACGAGGGCGCCGCGGGATTGGGTTGGGGTGCCGGGTTGGTTCGAGGGCAGTTTTTGAAGAAACTCTTGGAGTTTCTTTGAGAGTAAATGAGGACTGAGTCTCCAGTCATAGCCGTAATCCCAAACACGCAACTTGCCTGCACGGGCGTTACCGCAGGACTGTAGTCTTTTGATAAACTTGCGTGAGATATCGATGGGACCAATGTGTGTCAACATGCCTGATGGGATGATGGTCTCCTCCATCCTTTCTTCATCCTCGTCTTCCAGACCAACTTCGAGATTGGCTTTGCGCATGTTGAGACCGAGCTTGACCGGAGCCCAGAGTTGCTGGTGGGGGGCCTCTGCTGACCTTAGGATCGATCCTCGGTATCCACCCATGATGACTACATCGCCGATGAGTTCTTCGAGAACACGGTCGAGAGCTGTAGCTGGGTCCTTTGAAACCGCGCGAGCCTCCCTTGGCGTGTACTCAACTGATTGCCCAAGAGCGTCAGTTGAGTCTATAGTGGCGAGAGAAAGCGTCGACTTTCTGGCTTGCTGGTAGAGTTTTGGGAGGTTAGGCATTTTGAAATTTGGCACGTCTGGAAGGCTATCTTTGAGAGCCATGAGACGGGTGTTGACCATTTCACGCACGTCATGAAACTGGTTGTCGTTGCCAAGAGAAGAGGCTCTTGACATGCTGTGGTAGAGAAGGCTATCATCGGACGTCACCCTGCGAAGTACCTTCGGGCGCGAAGCCGAAACAGAATCAGATGCAGAGGTAGGGATTGACAGTGGACTGGCAACGTTGAATTGAGTAGGAAGAGTCTGAGCCCTTGTCTGATGGGCTTGAGACAGTGTCAAGCTTGTCAAGCTCGAGACATTTGTCGAAGACCGGAACCGGGTAGTTGATGACGACTGGCTAAGCTTGCTGGGGGTGCTTGTACTGGGTTTGTCGGTAAAGCTTGAGAAAAAGGAGCTCGGGAGGGAGGGCAAAAGGTGCGATGGTGAACCAAGAGACGGAAATGCTTTCGATAATCTTCTTAATGCCTCCTGGCCCGCCGACCTTGATCGATTCCTAGTCGGTCCAAGAGCAGACCCTAGCACTCCTTTTGAAGGACGAGATATCGAAGCTTTGGTAGTGCTCGGTCTCGGTTCGGCCCGCCATGGTGAAGGAACAGGATCCTGGGTTGGCTGGGCGTCTGGTAACTGGCCTAATCTCGGTGTCTGGGGCAATTCTGGCGATCGCTCTGGCGACCTCTCCGGCGACGAGATTGGCTCGGGACTCGAGTCACCATCACCATCTGAGGGTACATCGAAGAAAACGCCTCCATTCTTTTCCAATGCAGCTACTTTTTCAATTGCTGGGGTGTTTTGAGATGTTAAATGTCTGGCCCTAGCACTGAGGGCAGGTTGCAAGATGGCCTCGGCGTCGTCCAGATTGCGAATGATTGAGTCGTCATCTTGCGCGTCCAAGGTATCCCAGGGCGGGACCTGAGGGCTTTGAATCGGCTCAAGCGGAGCGGTGGTCATCGTGGCCTCGTCAATGTGATTGGGTATGCGCGAGAAGCCAGAGGTTGCAAGAGTAGCTGCGAGAGTCAGGATCGAAGTAGTGGCAGTCAAGTGTCGTTACGTCCGATTGCGCAAGGACTAATAAATGGAGACAAGCGAGGGTATCACAATGCCTCGGCACATGAAGCAAGCAAACGAGAAGAGAAAGAGGAGATAAGAATGTGAAGTCGGCGAAGGAGACCCGTAGGACCAGCACACACAGTGGAGCTCTTGAAATCTCCCCGACTTGTTGTTCGTCGCGTGCGAAGGAGCGAGCGGCTGGCTGCGCCCCTTCCGGAGGCTCCGGGGTATGGATCAACCCGGGGCGAACTTGGGCTAGCAGCGTGTATTTCGTCCGTGGGGTGCTTTTCGGCCGTACTCGACAAGGTGACGGCCGAGAAGATAGGCCATTGCCATGAGTATCGGGCGTCTGGGGGTTATCTATCGGGCATCCGGGCTGAGTAGAGACCCGGCAGGCGTCCCCCGGGCGTCTTCAGCTGTGCCCAGGCACGGCGAGCCCTGGATAGTCGCTAACTCGATGAGGTCATCCATTGCTGGGTCGGCCAACGAAGTGAAGAGACGGGAACTTCGGTGGCAACGACGGCCAAGTAGCGTCCCCGGCGTCTGGGGGATCTGGAGCTAGGCGCCGGCGCTTACTATGTAAAGGATGGAAGCGGTGATCTGGCGGCGAAGTTTCTGCTTTTGTCGACAACGATTGCAGACCAACTACAGCGGAAGCTTCGAGGTCCAGGCCTGCGTGAGGTGCCGTGAAGCATCGAGCCATCTTGCGAAGCAATTGTCGCCTGTTGAGGCACACATACCTATAGACACACACGTGAGGCAGGTACGGAATTACGGGCATGATGCCCCTTCCAGGAAGGAGCCATGAGGTTGGGTCGAGCTTCCGTGAGAGGAGCCCAAGCCAGGGGCACGAGACATGTGATTATGGATCCGTCCCCCACAATCGTGCCCCGCCGCGAAGCCAGGGACTGGTTCCAGCAAGTACCGAATCAAATTGTCCGAGTATGAGGTAAGATATGACGTTTCTCTGCGCTGCGCAATGGATACACCGGATACCCTGGATACCCTGGACACCCTGGGGTGTCATTGTCGGCGACGGATGGGATGGGATGGGATGGGAGCTCCCCAACATTCAGCACGGTTCTGCCGTCCCGCATGGTTGGAGCTAACGAGCTCGCTCTTTCGTCCGGTGTGCTATTACGTTGTGTCATCCACCAACGTGCGCCACCTCAGCCCAATCAACCGTCAGCAATTAGCTCGGTCAAGGTGCTGACGAGGCTCGCTCGCTCGCTCACCTCCCGCCTCCTCTGCGTCTCGTACCTCGTACCCGGGCGACCTATAGGAAGTCATGATCGTATTCATCGCGTTTGCTGTGGTTAGTTACATCCTACGCACAGTAACCAGTACCAACTCCATAGTGGGAATTGTCTTGCTGCCTGCCACACACTGCCTGCCACACTGCCTGCCACCGAACATCTTCCCTGTAACATCCGCCACTGACCCAATCCTCTGCACACCTGTGACCCCCGGCTCCGGAATCCGGCTCCGGCTCTGCGGGACCTAGTCTGACCGCCCGCACTTGCCGTCATCGGCCCCATCCAGTCGGTTGTACCACCGCCGCTTGAACCGATGCCCAACCAACTGAGCTGGACCGTTTCTTTGCCTCCTCATCTCCTGCTGGAATACTCTCACCCAAGTCCCTTATCTCAGCCCATTGACTGTCCGATTGCCTGATTGCCTGATTGCCTGATCTGCGGATTGACGCGTCTCTGCCCACCATGTCAACCCTCCAACCCCGGCCGTCGTATACAGACGCCGAGCTCACCACCCTCTACCCTCCTCAGCTACGCCTCCAGCAAGTCCAGATCCTCCTCCGCCACGGCGAGCGCACCCCCATTACTGCCCGCTTCCGCAATACCGGTCTCCCACCCTTCTGGCCCTACTGTTCGGCTGTCCGCCGTCTCGCCAGCCCTGTCCTCGACCCCGCTGACGGCAGCTCCGGCACCCTCACCACTCTCGAGTGGCAGCGCCGCCTCGAGACATTCGGCTCCGATGATGCCGCCGTAGTCGCCGTCGGCCCCGCGGCCGAGCTCGATGCCATCTGCGACATGGGAATGCTGACAGACCGCGGCCGCGAGACCACCACCTTCCTGGGCCGCCGCCTACGCAACCTCTACGTTGACCAGCTGGGCTTCCTACCCGCCACCCTCGCCGACGGCGCCCCGATCTACCTCCGGGCCACCCCCGTGCCCCGTGCCCTCGAATCCCTTCAGCAGGCCCTTCACGGCCTCTACCCGCCGGCCTCCCGCGAACCAGGCCTCCCGGCCCCGACTATCCTCATCCGTTCTCCCGCCGATGAGACTCTCTTCCCCAATGATGGCAACTGTCGTCGCTTCGCCGCTCTCGCCCGTGCCTTTGCCCAACGAGCTGCTGGTCGCTGGAATGATACGGATGACATGGCCTTCCTAACCAAGCGCCTCGGCCGCTGGATGCCTGACGAGAGCCCCCGCGTGGCCGTCGACGCTCGCCCACGCCTGAGCGGTCTCATGGACACTATCAATGCCACCGCCGCACATGGCCCGGTGACGCGCCTCCCCAAGGAGTTCTACGACCCGGAAGTCAAGCGCATCATGGAGAAAATTGGTGTTGAGGAGTGGTATGCTGGTTATAAGGAGAGCGAAGAGTACCGCACTCTGGGAATTGGCGGCTTGCTGGGTGATGTCGTCGCCCGCATGGTTGGTAGCGCTGAGCACTCATCCGCCGATGGCGAGTATGAGCTCGCTTCTAGCAAAGGAACCACCCAGCCCGTCCGTTTTGGTATGAGTGGCTGTCATGACACCACCCTCGCCGGCGCGCTCGCTAGCCTGGGTGCTTATAACACTGATGCCTGGCCCCCATTCACCAGCCATATCGCCATCGAGCTGTTCCGCCGCGCTGAACCAGCTGCTCCCGCGCCCCTCACTTCCTCCCCGCCCCCAAAGTCTAATGGGGTTTCATCCCTCTTCGGCTGGGCTACCGGTGCTGGCTCCGGCACCAATCCGGGATCGCCACCCCCGGGAATTGGCCGCAAGAAGACCCCCGACCTGACCGACGCCGAGAAGGCACGATTGGACGGATACTACGTCCGCCTGCGATACAACGACAACCCCGTCAACGTCCCCGGGTGTAAGCCGACCGGAAAGCACCTTGAGGGCGACGAGTCCTTCTGCACTCTGGTGAGTTTGCTACGCTCTACCGCTCTCCTTTACTGACATTTCTTCTCTTCCTAGGAGGCGTTCAAGGCCATCGTCGACAAGTTCACCCCGCACAACTGGAAGCAGCAGTGCCGCACCAACATCAAGGACCCGGCGTTTCCGTCCAAGCCCGAGCCGGCGGGATATTAATTACATCAAAGTGACATGAAAGAGCAGGGTCTCAGTAAAGAACTCGATATCCTCTTTTTGTTGGAGTTTAGGAGTTGATATGTCGGATTAGCCGTCGGCATCGACCTTGATGGTGCGCATTGCGTTTAGACCTCTCGTACATAGTTGGGAAACTACGGAAAAGCAGCTGCGGGTCCTTCGAGTTAATCATTATATAGATCTCACATGAATAGTGAAATAGACTACAGTACAAGAATCTACGAGTATCGGAAGACGTTTGGGAGCTGACCATATCCTGATCGCATTCGAGACTATAGTAACTAACTTAACCATACTCCGCAATAGACATACATGCAGATGATACATCCCCTCTTATCCCCCACTGGTGCCGTCTACCATCCGCACGCTCTCTCCTACACATTTCAGCCGTGAGGCCCCCGCTTCACCGGGGACTATTAACCACAAATTCTCCTCCCCTTCATCTCTCCTCTCCAAGCCATGGAACAGGAAACCGGAAGATAAAAACTTCTCGCGCTGGGCGGAATACCCGGGAAAAGGCAGATCCAACATCATACACCGAATGAGGTAATTATCAAGAAAAGGGATGAAACAAAGAAATAAGGCGTGTGTAAACCCAACATGAAAGGACAAGGCACAAGACCCGTTCGGCAATTACAACAATTAGGCAATTTTTCCCGTTACTTCTCGTCCGCGCAGAGAGTGAATTTGTGAGATGCAGGAGTTTCATTAGTTGGCAACCTCTTCCTCGACCCATCCGTTCAGTCCACCTTGGATAGCCAGACCGAAGCCGGATCCCATGCCACCGAAGCTGGCCTGGTACTGGTGGCCACGTCGCTCGCCCTGGCCGTCGGGGATGCCTCCATTCTCGAAGCCGGGCGCAAGCACAGGCAGACTGACGGCTCGGTTGTGTTGGCCACGAGGTCCAGGGGCCAGGAGACCACCGATGGTAGTGGCTCCCGGCGCGGCACCGTTTGCAGGGTATCCGTTGGAGATGCTGGCTGATTGACCGTGGCCGGAGATGGGGCCCTGCTGAGGCACGTCCAAGCCCAACTCACTGGGCGAGGGCTGCGCAGTACCGAACAAAGCGTTCTGCTGGACAGCAATCTGCTGATGCTGCTGGTGCTGTTGCTGCTGGGCCTGGTGCGAGACCTGACTGAGGTACATGGTCAGGGGGTTGCTGTTGGCGTTAAAGAGCGCGGCTGACTGCTGAGGAGTGGTGCCATTGGTCGGCGAGCCACCGTTTTGGGAGTTCTGGGAACCGCTGTTGGGCGCAGGAGAGCTGACACCATCTCCGCGGGGAGACTGGTTCTGCTGCATCTGGCGAGGAGGGTTGCCACAGCGGTCCTTACCAAAGTTGACCTTGAACTTCTTGTACTCATCCTTGCCGCGGATGGCTTCGATGGCCTTGATAGCGTTGGCAATGTTGGTGAAGTTGACGAACGCACAACTCTTCTCACGGAGAGTGTTGACCAGCTCAATCTCACCATACTCGGAAAAGTCCTGGCGGAGGCGCTCCTCATTCCAGGTCTCGTCCAGGTTACCGATGTAGACGTTTCGCGACGCTCCACCACTGACAGCCAAGGCAATGGCAGGGGGGAGAGCACCCGAGTGCTTACCCCAACCGATCTTGAGGCGGCGGTTGTGAATCATTAAGCCCTGGAGGTTGCTGAGGGCGTAGAATGACGCGGCGGCGGTGGGGTCGATGAAGGTGACGAAGCAGATGTGCTTGTCGGGGATGTAGCGGATGTGGTGAAGCAGACCGCCCCTGACCACGTTGCAAATCTCCTCGATGGTCGTCTCGGGGTGAATGTTACCAAGGTAGATGGTTCGGTTGCCGAGGTTGTTGATACCGCCAGCAGTGGTAGCAACAGCCGCAGCCGCAACGGACTGCTGAGCCAAGGCATTGGAAATGAGATCGCGATCCGCGCCGGTCAGCATGTGGGCGTATCCAGGGGCGATGCCAAGGTACTGAGCGGCGTTTTGCTGCTGTGTCTTGGAAACGTAGGCGCAACGATCCTTGCCGTAGTAGACACGACGGGGAGCCTGCCACTTGGCCTCCTGGGGGAGCTGGGAGACAGCCTTGATGGCATTGGCAATGGACAGGTAGTGGACGAAGGCAATGCTCTTCTCGCGCACAATCTTGACAGTGTCAATGGCACCAAACTTGCCGAGGTCCTCTCGTAGCTCGTCGTCACTGATCTCCTCGGGGAGGTTACCGAGGTAGACATTGCGCGAGGCGCCAGACTGCTGAACAGCCAGGGCGACGGAGGTCGGGACCTGAGAAGGCTTGCCCCAGCCGACCTTGATATCCTGCCCCTTGATGCAGAGCTTTTTCAAGATGGCATCGGAGTGGAAGTGGGTGGCGGAGCTGGCGTCCAGGAAAGAGATGAAGGCACAGTTCTTGTCCGGCAAGAGGCGGACCGACTCAATTTGACCGCTCCTGACGTGGCCCAGAATCTCCTCAGCAGTGGTATCCGGGGGAATGTTACCAAGATAGACAGTGCGGCTGGTTCCGGTGACGACGCCTGAACCCATGGACACGGGCGAGGTGGGCGGAAGGGGGGTTTGCATGCTGAAGCCACCAGTGGGAGACTGGGGCGGGTAGAACTGGGGAGCTCCGTAGGTCGAGGGGGAAACCATCGTCTGGTAAGACTGGGGCGAGATGTTGTGCTGGACCGGGCTGGCCATTCCGTTCTGCTGCTGCTGGTTGATGTGCTGCTGGGCCTGCTGGAAGCCGGGAAGGCTCTGGAACTGAGGGCTACCAAAGGCAGCGGGTGTACCGGGCTGGAAGGGGCTGCCAAGAAGAAGCTGCGAGGGGAGAAGGGGGGTGAACTGCATATCAAAAGCAGTGCCGGGGGTGGCCATGTTCTCTCCATTGCCGGAAGGCTGCTGGGTCATGGGCTGGGTGTTGATGGAGGGAATGTTGCCTCGTCGAGGATGTCGGTCAGCAAAGCCCGAAATGTTCGAGTTGAAGGCGCCATGAGAGAAGCCAGTGTCGCTGTTGGAGGGCTTCGAGACGTGTCCTTGGTAGCGGTTCCCAGGGGCGCCATTGGGGGCGCCCTGCTGGCCGACGGGTCCATTGAGGTCCTGCATACCGAGCAGATGAGGGGGGACCAGCGAGTCCCGCCCGTTGTGCGAGAGAACAGCCGTTGTGAAGGATTTAGACGTGCCCTGACAAGGCACGAAGCGAGGAGTGGGTGGGTAAATAACGGTCAGCCGAGCTCGTTAGAACAAGGCCGGAGGGCGAAAAGGAGCTCTCAAGAGCTCAAAAGGGCAGAAGCGAGTAAGTATGCAGAGTAATTCTAGCACAAGTCGATTACAAGCGGTGTGGTATCCAAACGTAACAAGTGGAAACAGCCGGTGAAATCGAGGTAGGTCGTCCCAGCAAGCGACCGTTTAGTATGTATATATGGTGATCGAATCTTAAGAGCTTCGGCCGAGTCGAGAAGGATCGCGAGGCAAGGCGGCAGCTGAGGTAAGAGGTATAAGCGGCAGAGAGCGAGCGTATCGAAATAGTCGAAATAGTCGAAGGAGAAAAGCGAGAAGCGCGTAGGGGGAAGCTCAAGCGAGCATCCAGGGGAAGCAAGTAGAGAAAGTATTAAGAAGGTAATACAGACAGAACGAGCGTCGACCGAGGCCGAAGAAAGACGTGTCTCAAGAGAAGGAAGCGAGACGGAACAGCATCTGAGCTGCAACTCGGAGGCAAGGTCCAAAGGATACGAGCCAGGAGAGAAGGGAAAAGGGAGAGAGGGTGAGTCGTTGGAGGAGGGTGGGAGGTACGGAGGTGGGAGTGGACTGTGGAGAAGAGAGAGAGAGACAGCGAGAGAGCGAGAAAGCTCGGATTGGAGAAAGCGACCACGTCCAAGACCAGAACCACGGGGAGCCTGAGGCCGGAAATTCACAACGCAGTAGGAAATAAGGCCAGGTAATAAGGCAAAAAGAGGCGTCAGGTCAGGGAGGGAGAGGAAGAGACCAGCCGACCGGGTAGGGAGTGAGGGTGGAGGAGGAGGGTGGATAGTGGATATGGGTGGAGGTGGAGAGAGGGATATGAAATGAAGAAAAATAGGGACACCAAAAGAGGATGGACGGACGGACAACGGCGGAGGCGGAGGCGGAGACAAGAGAGACAATGCAGACGCTGGGGCGGCGCTGGCGTTGGCGGCGGTGGAAGGAGCCCTGAGAAGGGGACTTTCAGGAGAGGGACCCGGGAGTTAGGGGAGGGGACGGACAGCTTGGAGCGAGCATTGAGGATCCGGGGGGTGTGCGTATTTGCCAGACGCATTCGAGCCGGAGCAGGAGCAGGAGCAGTTGCAGCAATGGGGCAGAGAAACAGGACATGCACGGGAGAACGGGCAGGAACAGGAACCAAGGCCAGGCAGGGGGCAGCAGCAATTGAGGCTTCAGCTGGAGGCTGCATGAGGCCGGCCTGCTACGACGTGCCTGACCTAGCCCAAGGTACCATGACCTAGAGGGGAGGTGAATAGGTAGGTAGGCAGGTAGACAGGTAGGAAGGTACCTTAGGTAGCCTTCCCGGTAAGGAGGAGGGAGTTGCAGCGAGCAAAGAGAGGCTAGACGGTAAGACCAGAACCACGACAGCACGGGGCAGGACAGGGGGGCGCCCCGTGAGAGCGAGCGTGTACGAAGTGAAGACGACAACCGACAGGAGCCCAGAACACGTAGCACAGGGGGTCCAGCGCCCAGTGCTCAGAGCCCAGAGCCCAGAGCCCAGAGAGCCCAGAGGGCGACGCGCGACAGGGCCGCAGGGCGAGGGGACAGGGCACCCGGGACCGCCTCTAGCCATCGGCCTAGCCAGGGGGAACGAATCGAATCGACCGAACAGATTGGCCACCAGCAGCGGCGGCGGCGACGGCGGCGGCGGGTGAAGGCGAGACGGTGGGCCACGGGCTCTGGGGCGACGCAGGACGATTGCCCAAAGAGGACGAGATTGGAATTGGCTGCGCCGATAGTTTAATGACAGCGACAGGGATCATGGCCGTTGCTGCTAACACCGCTCAGCGGCACGCACGAGGCCACTGTGCAACGTGCTCTGTGATTGCAGAGCACGGGGGTGGGATACGGGAAACTAGATATCTGTTATCTTGGGGGTCGGTATCTGGCACGCAGCGATGTTCCAGGAAACCCGACCTCGAGGGGAAAGAAAGAAAAAAAGAAGACAGACAGCCCCGTCTCAATACCCGTGGACGCGTCTCACGTTAATTACCGGTGACAGGTCCTGCACGCAACTACTTTGTGGGGTGCCAGCTTTGTGCGGAAGCAGCCATGAATCGAGGACCCCCTGAACGAACCCCCTACTGTCCAGGTGCCATGTCCCCATTGGGACTCCCTCCCACATTGTAGTGCGTACGTATTGTGCTCGCCCGGCCAATCACGCCGTGTCCAACAAGTCCACTCGCCCATCCGCACGCTCCCACACTCGTGCTTGCATGCATCTGCCATCAACGACCACGCGACTCTGCCCGTGAGGAACAGCGGCTGGGGACTTTACTTGACGGCCGCCGCGTGCTCTAAACACGCAATCCATATGACGCAAGGGCAAAGATGGGGATTGAAACAACCGGGATGTCTGTCGATGCTGTGTGTTTCGACTGCAACCTTGGCTTGGCTTGGTCAACCCGACTACGTACGTACCTGAGATATCATAATTTACCTACCTACCTAAGGTAGGTAGGTACGCCCGGATAATCTGTACACTGTCATCCATCGTCCCCTGAGTGGGTGGCAGTACTAGTACTTCCCCTATCCCAACCGGACCTGTCCACCACCACGGAGCACCGCATTCCGGTAATTCAGCCCTGTCGGCTGCTTTGACAGCGCATCGCCTGCAGAATGTCACAAGGCAATGGAACCTGCCTGGGTGATCTGTACCAAAGGGAGGCAAGAGCCGCCAAGAGGGTGTACAGTACCAGCACAGTACAGTGCTGTACTGGCTCTACAGCTACAGTGCCTGCCTACGTACCTACCAACGTTGAGTTCTAGACCTCTAGGCCTTGTTTCCTTTCAAGAATCGCCATCCGTGCCCCTTTTCATCCGGTAGAGGTAGGTACTGTAGATAGGTACGGTACAGTACAGTACAGTAGCTAGCCAACCAACAAGCTTCACATATCACATCCCCCAGCCTCGCCGTCCACCTTCCATCCACCATTCATTCATTTCATCATGCGCACACCATCCCATTCAACTCCCTACTTCCTTTCCCAGTAAGGCCACACAATCGCCCACTCATTGATTTCGATGCCCCCCACCTTGAGATTGATGCCACATCATGCCGTTCACCGATGCCACCTCATTCCCCATTCCCATGTTCGGTTTCCTATTGTCTTCTTCAACCCCCTAAACTTGGACCCCTAATTGGCGAATGGCTAATGGCAACTAGGAAAGGTGCAATGGGTCTGTCCGTGTCTACGCGCTAAACCGGCACAACGCTGGCGCCGTCGGAAACCTTGGGGCCCATGTCTGTCGGGTTGACTGTCGTCCAACCGCCCGTATTTGGTAGCGACCGGACTGGTGGTGTGTTCTGTATGTACTATTGACGAGCAGTCATATTAGCGCTGAGACCATGCTGCCGTTGTCGTGTCATCACTCTCGTTATTCACCACTCTCACGGCACAAGGGGCGCTTGACTTGCTTTCAACAGCATTCCTGTGGGCCCCCAGTCGAGCACAATACCGGCCCGGCAGGTCGAGCAATTCCAGGCCCGTCCGTTCGCACTCGCGGCGGCCTCCTCGCCGCAAGCCCCAGTGCCTCAGCGCCCCAGTGCCCCAGTGCCTCAGTGCCCCAGCGCCCCAGTTACTGTGAAACTGCCGCAAGGGGGTCAGCCTCCCACAACCACCACCTCCTTCGCCCATAGCGTTCTATTTTAAGAAGCGTCTCAGGCGTTTCCAGATGCACCAGCCGCGTGGGACCTCGACGCCCGGTGCTGCACGAGAGAGGCTGCCTCTCGGATCTGCTTGGCCTGGCGAGCTCCCGAGTCCCTGCGACGCCCTGCGAGTCCCTGCGAGTCCCTGCGACTGAGTCCCTGAGTGCCCAAGCATATGAGTATCAGCAGGGGGGCCTCATGGACGTTCCCAAGGCATGGAGCTGGTCCGTCCGCCGATTCGATTCCCGCTCCCACTTCCCAGGAACGGCCACGACAACATCCCCGCCAGTGCCCGTCCAACTGCACCATTACCACCATTGCCACCAATCCCGCCGCGCAGCTGCAGCAGCCTCCCCTTGACTGTTGGAGTGTTGGTTCTCCCTACCCCTACCGTTTTTTATGCCTTACGCCTGGCGCTTCATTCCTGGGGTCCTGGGGTCCTGGAACCCGCGAAAGCATGGGAGTCCCATTCACTCAGCCCCTCGGCTCCCTTACAGCGAGGAACGCTTGACGGGATGCGAAACGACACCTGGACTAGCCCAGCCGGACGGTTCACGTCGCGGACGTTGAGCCGACCCCAGACAAATTCTGGGCAATACATACGTACTCTAAAAGGCCATCAATCATCGGTCATACCATCACGGGCTTTTGCCTGTCTGCGGCCGTCTCCACCGGCCCCATCGTCGCGCTATCTCACCATCTCCCCGAGCCGCCGCACAATCCTTTCCCTCCCCCATCTCTGGACACCCGCAACATGGCATCCGCACAGAATGCACCGGTCAAACAGCTTACGTGCATCCCTAGACCCATCCACCACAAGCGCCTCATCCCCACCTTATCGAATTGGCCCCAGCCAAGCCTACGGAGGTTATGTACTAGCACAACCTCATTCACCATTGAAGTCACCATTGAAGTCCAGCAGCACAGTTAGCCGCCACGTTGTCGCCTTGAATGGGCGAGGCATCTCTGAACCATCGCGCCACAGTTACCACGACTGATTAAAAAGCCTGGTGGCCCGGGATTGTGGCTTTCCGGTCCCCTTTTAGCCATAGCCATAGCCATCGGACCAGGTACTGGGGTATTTGCACATAGCTTCAACTTTTATTCATCCCTTGTGGACAGCAGCCATGTTTCTTCCTGACAGGATGCCAGAGACACGGGCCGATACCCAAACTACGGGTTTGAGTCTCTTTCAGGGCCTAGATCAAGAGCGCTCGCCTACAGCGGACCCTGGCTCAACCGAGCTGGACCTCCTGGCACGCGATCGTCCGTCACCTGAAACCTTTCCCATCATGGTTCCAAGCGAAACTTCATCTACAGGAGGGAGGTGGCCTGCTTGTTGACGATGCTGAATGGATCCTTTCAACTTTTCCAACTGGCCTTTACTCGCCTTTGCCTGGCCAATCGCCCGATTGCTCACGCATTGTGCCTCCTAGCTCGTCGGAAATTCGTCACCCTTTTCGGCCGCCAGGCTTCCTGGCAAAGTTTACAGCGATCGATGAAATGAGGCATGTCGTTGACCTCGTGTGCTGGTTGGCTGTACAAGCGAAGAAACCTGGTCCATATCCACCGTAAGATGAGGTAACATACATCTGGCTTGATGTTTGTCAGGACTCATCGCCATCATTCCAGCCAGCGAGGAGTGAAACCCCCTTCGTTGACCCGTGTGCTTGCGGCGGCCCCCAACCACAATCCTTGGCTTTATTTACCCTCCATATTCATCGAACCGGCAGCAATATCCCTGACGCTTGCATCAGACAGCTTATGCTCCCCATGACCTGCAAGCCACAAGGGTTCTTCGTCAAGTAGACGTCCCTGATCTTCACGGGGAAACAGGCTAGAACAACGGGCCGGCAGATGACATCCATCGCCGTTTTGCCACAGCGATGTGCCCCTAGAGATGTGGAGGATGTGCTTCTTTGTTGAGTATAGAGGTATTCTGGGCGTCGAGTCACTTGCGAATATTCAGGTCCTCCATGCGCATGATTGATCGCGATGACTTATGGACTAGGATTGAGTTCTTGCGGGAGCCCGCCACGCGACATCATCCTCGGTGATGTCGACTTGTCAAAAATAAACCCAAGGTGCTCTAGGAAGTGGGCGAAGTCGAGAAAGTTGACATTCACCAAGACTTAAGTATACCTCTGTCCTCACTGCCTAGGGCAATAACGTTTATGTCATACTAGGTCTTGACAAGGGTGCTGTATCAACTCCTGACAACTGGGACTTGATACGGGTTCCTAGAGGTACTCACTTTTGCCACTAGGAAGCTTGTCCGTTACCTAAGTTTCAAGACCTGTCATGATAAGAAATGTGGTATCAATTTTTAATCTTCTCTTCCATAACGCCTACATATGCTCATTGTATACATTCTTTAAAGTCAGAGACTCCCTAATCTCATTGGATCAGATACATCGTGATCCATCAAGGCTCTTTGGCGAACCTTGCCAGCCCGCTCTCATTTTACAGTCTTCCAATTGATACACTCTCATGTGGGAAAGGCCATCGATATCTCCTGAAAGAGTCAAGTGTTCTTTGCCCCTGGCCACTCAGGGTTGGAGGACTGACCAGTGCAAGAATCGGGCTCAGTATACTCCTGCCGGGATAAACTCCTGCCGGGACATGCTTCTTTACAGCTCATCCTTGTTATCGGCACGACCTCCGTCGCCCTCCTTGCCCATATCTTGCAGACCGCGCTTGACCATGGATGTGATGAGCTCATACACGACCTGCGCAGCCGCGAGAGATGTCTCTTCGCCGTTGCCCTGGTACGCGGGCGAAACCTCGACGACGTCGGCGCCGATGAGATTCAGCCCCTCGAGGCCGCGCAGGATGCGGATGAACTCGCGGGTAGTCCAGCCACCAGGCTCGGGGGTGCCGGTGCCGGGGGCAAAGGCCGGGTCAAGGACGTCGATGTCGACGGACAGGTAGACGGGGTTCTCGGTGCCGAGCACGGCCAGGATGCCGTCGATGATGCCTTGGACACCGATGTCGTCGATCTCGTCGGCGGCGAAGCGCACCCAGTTCTGGGCCGTGTCGTCGATGTTGTCGGCCCAGTCGGTGCCGCTCAGGCGGGTACGCAGACCGGCGTGGACGGAACGCTCCGAGGATGAGTTGGAGAGGAGGCCCTCCTGGTTGGCCATCCAGAACATGGAGCCGTGGGCGAAGTGGGTTTCACCCCAGTACGAGGGGTAGGCGGCGGGGTTCCAGGTGTCGAGGTGAGCTGGCGGGTGTCAGTTTGTTGAGGTTCCTCACTGGGAGCTTTGCTGGAGGCATCGAGGCGTAGATGTACTCACCATCGAAGTGGAGGACCTGGATTGGCTTGCCATAGACCTCGGTCAAGGCGCGCAGGGCAGGGAGCGTCAAGCTGTGGTCACCGCCGAGGGTCATGAGCTTGGGCTTGGGGGCGAGGGCGCTGACGGTCCTCCTCTGGCCGAGCTGCTTGAGGGCCTGGGTCATCTGCTCGCGGGCGATGTTGTTGTCGATCGGGGTGATGGGGATGTCGCCGCAGTCGACGACCTTGGCCCAGTTCTG